>JAQJVL010002360.1:92500-103523 GCA_035578905.1 Stictocephala bisonia | reverse complement strand
CATGTCTTTCCCCTTCACCCACGCGATGTGCGACTTAACCCCCTTCCCCATCCACCCATGTCTTGCCCGGAAAACGTCCCTTAAATTAACGCTATCAGATTCTACAATCAGTCGTTAATCTATGAACATCATTTCTGTAGAACTAATATTAAAACGGCATCCATTCAGGAAATATAATTGATTATAAAAGTTGTCTCAAGCGTCGACGAGCAAACCTCACCAAGTTGTTACATGGAGTATTTCCAACAACAAAAGTATGCACGTTAATTTCGTATCCTTAATAGTTACTGAGATATTAACATTAAATAAGTTTTAATGTGCACATTTCAATAGCAAAAATATTTTAGGTGAGAAATAATGTATGTAGGGACCTCTCATTTTTATACTGTTATGAACATAAGTACTAATTGTATAATATTCAATTATGAGTCATTTTGGATTGTTAAATACATATATTTATTCAATTTATTATTCATTATTCTACATTAAAACGCCGATCGTCAAGATCTGGGCAAATAAAAGGGGCGATATGAGTGTGATGAGTGTGGATTAACGCGAGTAGGTGAACGAGTGTAGTAATTGTTACTAATTAAGGTCGACAGTTCCTGAGAAAGAGTTATTTAATTCTCGTAGTTTTACATAGCCGAGTAAAAGAAAATGAGTAAAAATTACATAGCCAGGGCAACTAAGGAACCTACAGATTTTACGAGGAATCCGAACGTAAGTTTAAAGTGCTTTTTATTCAAACGAAATTTCCTTTCTTCAAATGTGGTCTCAAAACGATAAGACAGCTTATTTTGAGTATTTCTTATTTCTTTAAATTCCTCTTTTACTCTAATGTAACTAACCATTTATATTAAAATGCTAAATTAGTTAAGAATTCGCTTTTAAACACAACTTGTGTAGGACTACTAAAATATGTAAAAAAAAAAAAAACTAATTTCACTTTAAAAATAATTTGTTCCAACATTTAATCTGATTACATTTGATGAAATAATATTAATAACAATGAATATGTAATCAAAACTCATTGTAATAAACAAACAGATCATTTATTACTGTTTGTTCGTCATCCAAATATCACCGTATGTAAATGTTACCATTTCTTGCTATTCCCAAAGAGATTGGGATTGTTACGTTACGCCTTTTGTTACTTTATTTATTTTATTTAATTTATTGATTAAAATTAAAATAATGATATTCAATAAATCAGGGTTCTTTAATTAATTTCTTTTTTATCCCAAATTATTGGGTGACAATTTGTAACCTTTTACCTTTAAGGAGGTTGTTGCTTTTATTAAAATTATTTATTTAATTTAATGAAAGTCATTAAATTATTGCATGATTTCTCTTAAAATTGATCTCAGGGTCTAACGGGTAATTCGGTGAAGCTTATATGATGCAATCAAACAAGATAGTTAAGCTTTCAAAATATTATTTTAATCACATGTTTCAATTAGACATTTACTTTAGATTATTTTTCTAACAAAGTTATTTCAATATAAAAATTAAACTTGACTGAATTTATTAAGAAATCATCATTAATATTCTATTTTACAACTTAATTAGAAGTACACTTATCTGAGGCACTAAGAGGTTCTCGTGGAGTATTAGTCAGACCGGTTCAAATTTAATATTCAATTCACTGAACAAGATTTATTAACGCACTGTTTCAAACAATACTGCACAAATATGATTCTAGGACTGTCTAGGTTGTACTATAGTGAGAGTTTTCAATGTCGGCAGAGTATCGGAGTCATGTTACTGTTTCTGATGGCGAGAGAAGAGACGAAGTCATCCCATTGACTCCCTGGGCGAGAGCAGTGTACAGAGTGATGCCACCGAGAGCGAGGGCGAGAGCCCTTGATTTTGGTCAACCGCGTGGTATTCCCCTCCTCTAATTTTTTGAACCAATAGCGTCCCTACTTTTTTTTGTTGTTTGTCACTAGGTCGTCTGCTCCAACGTTGCTTGTACGTTCTTTCTTTTGAATAACGGGTGGGGGTAATGGAAACTTTCAACCGACTTGCATGTTGATTCCTGTCCCCGCCACTGCGTTGTGAATTTGTTGACTGTTTTGGTCTCACGCATTCCAGATGTTTTGATGATTCTCGGAACTGAACCACCCATCCTGTCTCAAACAAAGGGCCTTGTTTGAGTCGACATATTTATGTCTCCATGTCTACCCAACTGCGTCTTTCTTACGACAATTCTCTAATATGATTTAAAACTTCTTTTTATTTTGATTAAATATATTTCTTTCCTTCTATATAATAATTTATTTATTATTTATCTAAATTAATTAAATTTCCCTACCAATTTGGTGGACCCGTTACAGTACCCCCCGATTTTTTGCGATGTGTGAGTAACGCGAGTCAAAAAATCTTGATCTTAAACACGATTCACCAAATTGTCGATTGTTCCTCAGATAAGTTTTAGTTTTACATTATTTGCTTATATCTAAAAAGAAATTGAAACTATCAGCTATCATACAACTTAATATCAAATTACATATTAGATTTCATGTAAGAAATTGAGTCTAAAATGAACATTCTCATTCAACAAAATTATTTACCTTATCTATGCAAATCAATGAATTACCATTTAACAAGTTACCAAGTTATCAATTAAAAGTCAATTATTTAAAATTTACAGTCATTTGACAACATTTCAATAAATTAAAATTGTTAATTAAAATTTCAACAATTTATGAATTAGCAGTCTAACAGTCTTTTATTATGTATAATTGTTAACAAAATTTAGTATATATTTAATCATTACAAGTTGTCAACTAAAAATTCATCAATCATAAATTAAAATTTGTCAAACAAAAATCATACATTACATTTTGAAATTCATACCTTAAATATCAATACATTCTTAAATCAAATACACATGTTTGTTAAGTTTAATAATTCACCAAATTATAATTCCCTTTTAAATACTAAATGATCAGTATTTATTAACAAATTATTTAAATCGTTATTAAGATTCAACAATTATAAATTAACAATGAAATATTCATTCATCTACATATATTCATGAATCAAAACAATGATTTACACATCAAAATTTCACAAGTCCAAAGTAGTACTTCACAAATTCCATATCATTAATTAACTATTATACATCATTTAAAATTATACAAGTTTCCAATTACCAACAATGATTTGTAGCATGAAACTATCAATCACAATACATAGGTTATGTATCAATATCAATATAATACACTTCAGCAATTATTAATTCATTATTCAAAAGTTAGATTAATCCATATATTTGTTTGTAGTTATTATTTTCAAGCATCATAATCAGAATCATTTGACTACTCTTTATACCTGCTTTTCATCTAATTCACCATTTGTTGTAGTGATCATCATTCATTGACTCAACAATTCATCAATCATTTGTTTTATCAACACTCTACTAAATCCCTCATATAAATTTTCATCCCTTTAAACCATCTTTAAATTCCATAACCTGTTATCAATCCATTTAACCTTCTTTAAATACTAAAATTCTATTTCACCCCTTAATCCTTCTTTTAATACTGTAACCTGTTTTCAATCCTTTTATCCGTCTTTAAGTACAATTATCCATTTTCAACCCTTAAAACCTTCTTTAAATACAAGTATCCGTTATCAAACCTTAAAACCTTCTTTTAATTCTGTAACCTTATTCAATTCATTTCCCGTCTTTAATTTCTGTAACCTATATCATTCCATTAAACCTTCTTTAAATACAAGTATCCATTATCAGCCCTTAAATCCTTCTTTGAGTTCCTATATCTTTTTCAATCTTTTATCCTTCTTTTAATTTTTTAAATAAATTCTTACACACTACACAATCCACACTATTCTCAAATAATTCATTATACATTAACCAAATCTTTACATTATCAAGTCAGCTATCAATCACAAACAATTTTCCCAACATTTTCAATCATCAACATGTCATCATATTATTACACATATCATCGATCCCTATTCAATTCTTAACATTTATCTTTGATTAATATATCAAAGATCCCTTAAAACTTTTTACATATTATTTGTTATTCAACAAATGATTAATTCTTAAAGTTGTACATCATTAATTACCAACTTATTTACATAATAAGTCATCAGATTATACTTATTATTTATTTGGAATGAAATTCATCAGTCCTTAATCAAAGTTATCAAACAAAACGATACCTTTATCTGAAATACATGGTACACATATCATCAAATTATATACAAGTATTGATTAACAACAATAAGTTATCAACTCCTATTTTAATACAAAAATAGTTTGTATTATACATTGTTTACCAATCAACAGATGCATTACATAGTTCTTTGTCATTGATGCAAGTTATTATTATTCGTTACTTTATAATTTATTAAAAAAAAAATTATTGTAATTCCTTTTAGTAATAAAATTATTATTTGAATTGATATTTATATCTCACATATTATTGAATAATATAAAAAATTTATCAATAAACACCATTGTCATTTTTTCATTATTAAAGTTTCATCATTTATAAATTGTTTATACTTAGGTTTTGTTATTTATTTATTATATGTTATTTATTTATTGCTATTATTTATTCCATACATATTTGCATAATATTTATTTTTATTATTTATTAGTTTGAAACATATTGTCAAGTTGTTGCTATGCCAGTGGGTCTGATGTCACTGCACGTACTTTGGGATAGTTCATTTACAACACCATAGTGTTCAAGTATGGGCCAGGGTTCTGGAACATTGTAATTGTTCTTGTAGAGTATTGGTTTTCTTCAGAAGTTATTGCTTATTATGACAAAAGCTTAAAAACACTCACTCACTTTTATAAAACTGGATGCGGTCCAAGTGTAAAGTTTTACACTAGTTCGAACTTGTTTTTGTTTTAATTTTAAAGTATTGAAAAACCAGAGTTAAGTTCTGATAATGGCCGGTTCACAAAACTAAGAGTCTTGTAGATTAAAAAGATTGTAATGAATGTACAATCAAACACCAACTATGTCTGTTTTACACCCATGGGTTGTGGAAGTCACATAAAGATAGATGACACAAAGGTTGACTCATGTGTCCAAAATGGCTGCACTCAAGTTGTTGGTCTTGAAAGACTAGTGTGCCTGGATGCAGACAGTTGACAGGGCCATGCCAATGGGATGAGTCACTCGGTATGTCACTGGGTCGGCTGCTCCGCAACACCATGGCTCTCGGGAATAGGTCGGTCCTCCGAACACCCATCGGTGGCACCACACTGCTATTTGTGTCCATACATGTCCACTTTTCCAAAATGTCCCCTTGTTGTCGCTGGTTTTGCTGCAATATCATTATACCTGATGGTTGTTTCACTATTGTTCCCAGTGTCCACACAGTATCAATTATTTTCATGGCAATGTCATTCTACCTGTACCTATTACTTTAATTACTTTTCTATTATAAAATATATATAGCACAATCTAATTACTGACTGCTAATTATTACAATGTTTTCAATTCCATAAGCAACTAAATTGATTGAAAAATTATTTATAAAACATTTTAAACAAACTCATATTTAATCATCTTTTATCTTTCCTGACTTGCATCATTGACAAGTGAAAAAGTCATAATAATTTATCAACAAACATTGCAGTTACACTTTATTCATTAAATTGTGATTCTTATTACTGTTCTTAGTATCACTTGCCGTACTAAAGTTTGCCATCAAAGATTACATTACATTATTACAATATTTCATTCTCATTTTACAATGTTATATTTTAAATTACTAATCTAAAGGTGTCTATGACATGACTTTGGTAAATGGGGTTTGCCATGCTACAGATCACTGTAAGCTTTTAGTTTTTAGACGCTATCGTCAAGGTTAACCACCACCTAAAACTGATATACTGTGCCATTGTGTGATTAATAGAGTACTTGGCGTTAAGGAATTTAGAATTTAGAAAGTGACTAGTTGAAATTATGTTCGAATCGTACTGCTATTCACCACTGGCTATTCTCCCTTCATAAAATTCTTATGATGATTAAACATCATAAACATCTATAATAGCATATACAATGTACATACTTGAGTTATTTCAACATCAATATACACAAGTTGCATTAAAAAATTATTATAAAGAATCTCCTTTATATCTCAGTAAAACATAGGTATCATCTCATCATATTCAATATCAGAATTACATTCATCTGATTATTTTCAATATAAACAGAAACAAGTTATTACAATAAAATACCTTTCAAAAATCTCCTTTCATTACATTAGTTAAATACATCCTGGAATCATATCATCTTGTTGTCTGAGTAGTTTTCATTATAAACAAAACAATTTGTAACTACAAAGTGTTTTTAAAAGTTTGATGCATTTCAGTCTAACATACATGGCACATTCTACCAATGTTGTATTCAAAATATGGACATAAACAAGTTATATTAACAGGGTAGTTTAAACAATCTCCCTAAATCAGCTTGGTATCACATCAATTTCCTATTATCATTTGTTTTATATTCATTTAGTCATTTCAATATAAGTATAAACAAGTTACAATAACACAGTATTGTAAAAGAAATTCTCCTTTCATTATTTTAACAGCGTATACACAATGTGTGTATTTGGATTATATTCAATGTCAACATACAAGAGTTATAAAAAACAAAGTGTTACCTTATACTTTATTTACTTCATCATGATTTAACATTTCTTTGAGTCATATCATATTATTATTTAAATCATTTTTAGCATGAACATTGACAGGTCATTAGAACATTTTTTAGTATTAACCATTTATCATACAAAGTTTTACAAGATAGGCCTATCTCACCTATTTCATTTTATGTGAACCTAGTCATTGTATTATTATTTGGTTCATGTTTTATTTATGTATATATGGGTTATGTCAACAATATATTTTAGTAAGTCTCCATACTTCTTTCTAGTTTTACTCATTTATCAGGTTATTATTTTAAAATATTCAATATAAACATTCATGGATTATGAAACAAGCTATTATAAAACATCTCCTCAAACTATCTTATTCTCATCTGAAAATCATTTTATTATTAGTGTTATATTCATTTAACACCTATTATTATCAAAGTTTCATTTAAATCATTTAATATTTCAATGTTATATTTAATTCTCCTAATATCTTTCATATTATTATCAATATTATAATTCTTCAACTTTCATTTGTTTATTATTACATGACATCTTTTAAATACTCTTCTTTATTTATTTTAATACAACCCCCCTATCATTATTAAAGTTACATTACTTCAATTACTATTTATTTATTATTTCATCTTTAAGTATCTTTTATTGAATGGCTAGGTTTACTGTTTAGTTTGCTGTGTAAATGAGATTATCCGAGTGCACTTGTTTAAATTTTTTCTTTTTATATTTAAAGTTTGAGAAACATGAGATATTATAGTATCTCATCACATAGTTTACAAAGTCTTCCATGTCTACATCAAAGTTTTCACCCCCCATCATATTATTTTCAACTTCTTTCTGCTTGTTTAGGCCCCAATATTTATTTATAATCTCCATCTCAAACTTGAAGAACTCATTTAGCTCCTCAATCCTACTTCTGATCATTTTTAGTTTTTTATTTTCTTGACATTTGAAGTCATCTACTAAATTTTCAAGGTTAGTATTACATACTGCCAAAGCTTTATTTATTTTTTCTATTTTATCATCTAGCACATTGTTTTGTAGATGACCTATTTGCTTCTTGAATTCATTGTTTACACTAGGCCTATTCATTTGACTGCTTATTTCAGAGCCTACTTTAGTGGTTTTCACATTTATTTTTATGTGTTTAGCTTGCAAAGTTTTATTTATTTTACCTCGTTTATTCTTGGCATTCGTTACTTTGATAGTTGATTCCCTATCTTGTTGATTTACTTTATTGCTACCACTACTCTCATTTAACTCATTTGCTGCATCAAAGTGCATTTTTACTCTTTCAACTTTATTGACAATATTGTCTTTAGCATGGTTTGTCCTATCATTGACATTTTTTATAGGCTCATTTATGTTCATTTTAAGTTCATCATTTGACTTAATTACACCCTCATTTACTTCTTTAATCTTAGCACCTCTTCCTCCTAACCTCACATTAATCTCAGCAAGTTTAAGGTTTATTTCCTTAGTTATATTTATCAGCAAATCTAACCTCACATTAGTTTCCTCCTTTAGTTTTAAGTTACTATCATTTGCTTCTTTCATTTTAACATTAACCTCCCCTAATTTAACATTAATCTCCTCTAGTTTAGTGTTAGTGTCATTATTTGCTTCTAACAGCAACTCTATTTTATTGGACAATAGGCTGTCCTCAACTCTGTTTACTTTGATAGGTTCTTGCCTATCTTTGTTCTCTACTTTATTCACAACATTAACCTCCTTTATCTCGCTAACTTTATTTTCACCTACTTTTACTTCTTTGATTTTATTGTTTATAAGTTTATCTTCAAACTTATCTATTCTTTCATTTATATCTCTCCTAAGCTCATCTAATTTTATATTGTTTTCCCTATTCATCTCTACCATATCAGTATTAATTTGATTGAGTTTAGTTTCTACATTTGTATTTATGTTATTAAGTTTTGTTTCTAAGTTGTCATATTTAGTGTTCATACTTTCATTCATACTGTTTAGTTTAGTTTCCACATTTGTATTTATTTTTAACAACATGTCCATTATGTTAGACAAAGTATCTTCCCTATTTAAATCTGGCCTAACTTCATCAGATTTATCTTTATTTTTATTTATGTTAATCTCCCTGATAACGCTCAGAGAGGTGTCAGAGTTATCGGAATCAATGTCCGTATTCTCCACCATGTCTATGTTTGACATGATTATTTTATTTTTTAGAATTTAATAATTGAAAAATATGTCCTATGATTCTTTTATTCTTTTTAATTAAAGTTTACTAAAATTAAAATATATTTTCCTAGGCTTCTATTATCTCATATTTTAAATATTTTCAACTACATTTAATTCACTACTATGATATACAGCCTATCACAATTTTTATATGATCAACTTGACATGAAATTTCACATAAGCTATGATTTTCTAATAAATTGTTAACCAATTATTTTCATGTCTTTTTTTTTTTTTTTTTTTTTTATTTTAATTGCATCATACAGCTTCACGTTGTTGGCGCCATTCTGTCACGTTACGTTACATTATTTATTAAATCTGTAATAATTAAGCAAATTTTCAACCACTTATATCAATTAATTAAATCTGCAACAACAAAGCCCCACGTTGGGCGCCATTCTGTTACGTTACGCCTTTTGTTACTTTATTTATTTTATTTAATTTATTGATTAAAATTAAAATAATGATATTCAATAAATCAGGGTTCTTTAATTAATTTCTTTTTTATCCCAAATTATTGGGTGACAATTTGTAACCTTTTACCTTTAAGGAGGTTGTTGCTTTTATTAAAATTATTTATTTAATTTAATGAAAGTCATTAAATTATTGCATGATTTCTCTTAAAATTGATCTCAGGGTCTAACGGGTAATTCGGTGAAGCTTATATGATGCAATCAAACAAGATAGTTAAGCTTTCAAAATATTATTTTAATCACATGTTTCAATTAGACATTTACTTTAGATTATTTTTCTAACAAAGTTATTTCAATATAAAAATTAAACTTGACTGAATTTATTAAGAAATCATCATTAATATTCTATTTTACAACTTAATTAGAAGTACACTTATCTGAGGCACTAAGAGGTTCTCGTGGAGTATTAGTCAGACCGGTTCAAATTTAATATTCAATTCACTGAACAAGATTTATTAACGCACTGTTTCAAACAATACTGCACAAATATGATTCTAGGACTGTCTAGGTTGTACTATAGTGAGAGTTTTCAATGTCGGCAGAGTATCGGAGTCATGTTACTGTTTCTGATGGCGAGAGAAGAGACGAAGTCATCCCATTGACTCCCTGGGCGAGAGCAGTGTACAGAGTGATGCCACCGAGAGCGAGGGCGAGAGCCCTTGATTTTGGTCAACCGCGTGGTATTCCCCTCCTCTAATTTTTTGAACCAATAGCGTCCCTACTTTTTTTTGTTGTTTGTCACTAGGTCGTCTGCTCCAACGTTGCTTGTACGTTCTTTCTTTTGAATAACGGGTGGGGGGTAATGGAAACTTTCAACCGACTTGCATGTTGATTCCTGTCCCCGCCACTGCGTTGTGAATTTGTTGACTGTTTTGGTCTCACGCATTCCAGATGTTTTGATGATTCTCGGAACTGAACCACCCATCCTGTCTCAAACAAAGGGCCTTGTTTGAGTCGACATATTTATGTCTCCATGTCTACCCAACTGCGTCTTTCTTACGACAATTCTCTAATATGATTTAAAACTTCTTTTTATTTTGATTAAATATATTTCTTTCCTTCTATATAATAATTTATTTATTATTTATCTAAATTAATTAAATTTCCCTACCAATTTGGTGGACCCGTTACAGGATCCAGTAGTAATTCAGCCGGATATGATCGAAAGAAAGAGTACTTTATAAAAATGAAAATGAATATTTAATGAAATGAAAAATGTCTTTATTGATGTTGCAAGAGGCGAAGTTAGGGTTGCAAAGCCCTCTCTACCACTTAACCTCAAAATTTATAAACCAATGTTCAAAAATGTTTGTATTTAACCATTCTCAAGTATTTTTTAGAATAGTTTATATTTTGAGTGAAAAATGGAATCGTCACTGTTTGAAAATTATTGAAATAATTATTATGAAGACAGAATGTTCCATGAGTTTGAGAGGGACCGGAAGAAACATTTACTCTCTCAATGAAGATGGTGCTGGGGTAAAATCTTTTACAATTTTCTCCCCTATTGATTCTACTTTTTATATTTGAATACTTATTTTATTATATTTCTTTAAAAATAAATATGTTTAATATATTTAAAAAACCACTAATTATAGAGGTGAACTCAGTGGCCCCACGACTTCCAGTCCAGTGGTCAGGGAGACACAGACTAACTTCGGGAA
>JAQJVL010002360.1:57500-87500 GCA_035578905.1 Stictocephala bisonia | reverse complement strand
TCAGATTTTATTTTATTTTGTTTGGTGCGGAAGGTAATAGAGGTTGTTTTATTAATATTCATAAGAAGATTTTTATTTGAAAAAAAATTATTAATTTGTGACAGATCATTAAAAGAGTTTGATTTTAAGTTTTCAACATTTAGGTCAGTAATTAAATAGGTTGAATCATCTGCATAATGGCAGACCTTGGCTTGCCCCCCAGACACCACTCCAGGCAAACCCTTGAAATAGCAAATGAATAGCAATGGTCCCAGAGTAGATCCCTGGGGGACACCGGGACACCATACATAATTTCCTGCAGCGGTGACTTAAAATCTTCTACGTAATAGTTTGGATTAACATATTTGTTATTTGAACATACTGAAACCTATTTTTAATATAAGATTCAAACCAGTTAAACCCTACTCCTCCAACACCAAAATTTTCCAGAGATTGAAGAAGTTGGTCATGGGAGACACTGTCAAAGGCCCGGCTCAGGATAATATCAACTTTCTGGCCACCATTGATATTATCAGTTGACCGCCAAGACTCTCTCAACAACCCAATTTCTAGAAGATCTACACTTCCGGATGAGTCGTCGTTGCCGTTTTGCCTCCCACATGACAGCTTTGCTGACGCTGTAAAGAGATCTCGCCATACCACAACAGTACCTAGTGATCAGCTTGAGGTTCCTCATGATGACTCTTGTAATTCTTTTTTGGGGGACGGTCGATCCCGAGTTCCGTCTGCAAAAACGACAATGTCCACCCTCCCATCTCATTTATTCAACCCGTAAAATTTTTCAAAATTCTTCACCAAAATTGCCAAATAGCCACAAATAAATTAAACGATCTCCAATTGCAATGTGATGAATTGAAACCAGATTTGTTTATAGCTTCAGAACATGGGTTTACATCAAACACAATAAGTTATTTTAAGATTCAAAATTATGAACTTGCAAACTCTTTTATAAGATCCAATCACAAAGGAGGTGGTGTGGCTATATTCATTAGACCTCCAATTAAATTCAAATGTATCATTTCAGACTTAGGCTCAGAACTAGATCTTGAGCTGGCCGGTGTTGAAGTCTTGGTGGAGCCCTGGGGGATTGTTGCTATCGTGGGCCTTTATAGGTGCCAAAGTGGAGACAATGGTGCCTTTTTCCGGGGTTTGGATCTTCTTCTCCACCGGCTATCTTCTTCTTTCAAACAATTTATAATTATTGGCGATTTTAACATAAATGTTTTGGAACATGCTGATCGAAAGACCAGCGTGTTTAGGGACTTATTGCAATCTTACGGATTGAAGTGGTCTCTAGATTTGCCCACACGAGTTACAGCGAGTTCGAGCACAGCCATTGATAATATAATTACTAACATAAAAAACGTCTCGGTTTCAGTACTAAAATTAGCTATATCCGACCATTACGCACAGGAGGCAGTAATCTCGGGATGCTCTCTGCAGGAAGAGCCACCCACTATTTCGTTAAAAAGGCTTCTTCGGCCACATAACGTTACGTTATTGAAAACACGACTTAACAAGGAAGACTGGAGTTTTATAGACAAATTTTGTAGCACAGATGATATGTACAATGCGTTCAACGAATGTTTGAACTTCCATATAAATACCTGTTGCCCATTAAGTAAACAAATTTTTAAAAATAAACGGAATGAAAATACTTGGATAACGCGTGGTATCTTGGTTTCTAGAGATAAGCTCAAACTTTACTCAGTCTTAGTTAAAGACTCGAATAACCCTTTATTTAAACAATTTTACAATAGATACAAAAAAAATACAAAAAAGTTATAAGGGCTGCCAAATCCCTAGAAGTCAACCGAACACTTGATGGTGCTAAAAACTTTTCCAAAGCTGCTTGGAAGATTATAAATAACACAAAAAACGTGTCTTCAAAGAAACCAATTCAGTTAAATATTAATGGGCATGTCTACGATGACCCAAAATCAGTAGCAACGGAATTTAATAACTTTTTTTCAACTGTTGTCCAGATGAAACCTAATAGAAAATCATGTAACTTGGACACTACCCAAGAGAGGAGGGTTTTGTGGTCCATGATGCTGTCTCCTGTGTGTGAAGCGGAAGTGGCTCGGGCGATACAAAATCTTCCACCTAAATTATCCGAGGATATCAATGGTGTTTCAACGTGGTTATTGAAACAGTGTACTGAAAGTATTCTGTGCCCGTTGATGAAAATAATAAACTCTTCGTTCGAAACGGGGTTGTTTCCTTCCAAATTAAAAAATGCAAAGGTAGTTCCGGTGTTTAAAAAGGAAGACCCAACGGTCTTGAACAACTACCGCCCTATTTCAATTTTACCAGCTCCAAGCAAAATCTTTGAAAAAGTATTTCTTTCCAGGCTGCTTGATTTTCTTGATAAAGAGAAGATTCTGAGTGAGGACCAATTTGGTTTTAGACATGGAAAGTCAACCATTGACGCTGTCACCAGACTGGTCGATTTGGTGTTGGACGGATTAGAAAACAGACAAAAAACTGTTGGTGTTTTTTTAGACTTGTCCAAGGCCTTTGATTGTGTCAATCACAACCTTCTATTGGCAAAACTTGAAAGATATGGCATTCGTGGCCCTCCTTACTCGTGGCTCAAATCATACTTAGACGACAGAAGTCAATGTGTTCAAATTGGTGATTCATTTTCTAATAGTAAAAAAGTTCATTGTGGAGTTCCACAGGGGTCTATTCTAGGCCCGGTTCTCTTCCTGGTTTACGTTAACGAGGTAGGGTCTTCTGTCTTAAGTGGAAATATCGTTCAATATGCGGATGATACAACACTCTGCTTCAAAGCTGAGTCCATTCCTGCACTTGAAATTGAAGCGTTCACTAATCTTAATGCCTGTGTTCAGCAATTTGAAATGGAATATTTATCTACAAACCATTCAAAAACAAAATACATTCATTTTTCTTTAAGAGATCAAGAGCCTTGCTTAAATCCACTGATAATGGTTGATGGCATTCTTCTTGATGAAACAAACACTGTCAAGTTCCTGGGAATTCACCTAGATAGGGCGTTGACCTGAAGCTGCCACATTGACAGCGTTTGTGCAAAAATTGCCTCTGGTATTTTTGCTTTGAGAAACATTTCAAAATTTTGCACAGTTAAGGTACAGTTAATGGCCTATGTTGGTCTCATTTACCCTCACCTTACCTACGGAGTAAGACTGTGGGGTAGCTGTTCCTTAGACAAACTTCAAAGAGTCTTTCGGCTACAAAAAAGAGCAATACGAATAATTTCCAAATTAAAAGTTAGAGAGTCATGCAAACAGTCCTTCAGGGAATTAGGTTTGCTAACGCTGCCTTGCATTTACATTTTGGAGACTGCACTCTATTGTAGATTCAAATGTAATTTAACACGAGGTAGCGACATCCATCAACACGAAACAAGAAGTAGTCACAGTTTTAGAGTGGCTCGGCACCGTACATCGGCCCTGGAACGCAAACTATCTGTAGCAGGCGTCAAAATTTTAAACATTCTCCCAGATTATATAAAAAGGGAACAAAATTTCAACAAATTCAAGTCTCGATTAAAAGGCTACTTAGTGGCTCTCGCTTGTTATTCTGTGGGTGAATTTATAGCTGACTCCTAATTTGCGGACGGCTCGGGAGAGATCCTGTATGAATGTTAGTGCTGTAGAAGAGTGTTTGTAGTGAATGAATGCGTTAATCTGTGAACGAATGAACTCCCCCACTAAGCTTTGCTGAAATTTACTATAGTTATTTTATCACATCACTTAATGTATCATTAGTTTGTAGGATCATTATTATTATAATATGACTTTTGCTATACGATATGTACATATTGTCAAAAAGCAATAAAACTATTTCATTCATTTCATTCATTCATTCATTCATCAATAACTGACTCAACAAAATCAGTAGCTGCCGTCAGAGTGGACCTGCCCGGGCGATATCCATGCTGTTCCTTATCTAGTAGGCAGTTATCTTCTAAATACTTTAACAATTGTCTTTGTACAGTAATCTCATACAGCTTAGAAATAGTTGGAAGCAAACTTATCGGATGGTAACTAGAAACAACCTGCAAATTACCTTTTTTAAAAATAAGAATGATTTTAGCAATGTTTAGGTGGTCAGGAAATATACCACTAATAAGGGAAGAGTTTATGACATGTGTTAACGGCTTTAATAGATAGCACAAGCCTGATTTTATGATCGTAATGGGAGTGTCATTATATCCAGTGGAAGTTTTATTCGGAAATGTCATAACAACATTGTGTAATTCAGTTTCTGTGATTTGTTTAAACTTAAATTTAACATCCGTGGCTTGCGGTAAACAAGTTAGATCGTTCAGACAAGTATTATTTATTTGAGGAATAATTAATTTATCTACTGCACTTATGAAGAAGTCGTTAAAAGTGGCACTAACTTGGATCCCTTACTTGTTTGTTGTCAACACAAAGAGATATATATTTTTTACTTTCAATTTCTCTGCCAGCCTCTTTGTTTATAATATGCCAGATTGATTTGTTGGCATTGCTTGAATCAATAATTTTATTGTCAAAATACTCTTTTTTGCTATGTATAATCGCATTTTTAATACAAGTTTTTTTTCTCTTCTAAACATTTTTTAAGTTTAACATTTGTTCTGTTTTCTCTTATACATTTACTTATATTAATTAACTCCGTTCTAGTTTGCTTAACTGTACTTGTTAACCAATTACAACTTTTATTTTCCTTATATCTAACTTTACATTTAGGAAAACAGACATCAAAGTAATACAATAATATTTTATGAAATTTTTCATATTTTTCTTCTACACAAGCATTAAATACATCCAGCCAAGATTCTTCTGACAGTAAAAATTGGAATGTTTTAGAATTTTCATTATTTAATCTACGAATAAATTTAGTATAAGTTTTTTTGTTGTATTTTGATCATAGGGCAGTATTTAATCTCTAATATTTGTGCATCATGGTCAGAGCGCTCAGTAATTAGACCTGATATTTTAATTTTGTTGCTATTTATATTTGTTAAAAAGTTATAAATTCCATTCTCACCATTTATAGTCACTCTAGTGGGAAAATCAACCATATATTGCATGTTGTGACTTTTTAAAATATTGTTAAAATTATTTAAACTAGTGGATTGCACCAATACATTGATATTAAAATCTCCTGTGACGACTACATTTGGATTAATCTTACATAATATTCCCAGCAAAAGATCAAGTTTCTCTAAAAACACATCATCATTCTGTTTGATTGGTGAGTTGTAAATACATGCTAATACAAAAGTCAGAGTATCTGTTTTCACTTTTACAATGCAACATTCAAATATTTTTTCTACAATTTGTTCATGAATTTTTTCAACAAATAAATTCTTGGATTTCAAATTTTCATCAACAAAAATAAGTACTCCCCCACCAGTACTGTTCTTTTTACAAAAGTAACTAGCTAGATTATACCCTGGTAGTTTTATTTGCTTTATTTCATCTTCCTTAACATTAATTTCGCTTAAAGCAATTATGGTAGGTTTTTCCTCATCCATTACTAAGTGAAGTATGTCTAGTCTGAGAATTAGATGTTGAATATTTTGATGAATAATTTTTATATTTTTTCTTTATTGATACTCTGACTTAATTTACGGGGTTTGTTAAATTTAGAGATATTTAAATAATCTGGTCTAAAAAAGAGTCCCTCTGGATTGCTTGGGTGTTTTCACAGTTCATCTCTTCATCGATGCATGTTCGCAACAGAGCTACTAACTAATTATGCTTGAGTCCATTTCTCAATGTTCTTGTAGCCCTTTCCTCTTGCACAATGATGTCAACATAAACTCCAGTACTGCGGTGTAACTGCACAATATTCATTGCAAAAATATGAGGGGGGATTTTGTCTCTCATACAGCCCATACAAATATTCTAAAGCCCTTTACTTTGAAATTCGAGATTAGTTCACTGAAGGCTTTATTGTAGTCATCTTCTGTGGGTTTACTGTTGTAAGTTTTCTTGGTCACAAGTCCATACACTGAGGCCCCACTCTCACTGCACTGAAAAGTAACACAGCTACTTACAAGGTCCAAGAGGTTTGGCCTCCCAAACTTCTTTCTGAAAGCAACCGCTACCCCCCTACTCATTTGTCTCTGATCATTGAAATCCGCTGATACACAATGAGCAAAGGTAACATTTGAATCACCTTGTAAAGTCTCTATAACGTTTAGCATATCACTTTCAATAATTTCAATGGGTTTTCTTCTGCTCTCAGTAGTAAATATATTAATTGCCTCATTATTGTAATTCTTTGAAACAAGTGTGTTTGATCTGGGAGGGGTTGTAGAAGCCAGATTTGCAGTTGAGCCAGATTTTTAAAGATTGTTGAGAGAATGTGTCGGCCATTTTAATTATTTCTTTACAGATAAAAAATGTCCCCTTTTTGTTTATGTGGAGCCCATGATAAGTGTGGTAGCATCTCTGAAGAGTATACAAATCTAGAAGCATAATGTGTGAGTTTTTATAAACTACCTGTATGATTTCTAAGTTTGTCTGTTTAATTAGTTTATTCTCAATACTTGCATGACCCAAATCAAACCTGTATGGTATTGTAGACAATATCAGATTTGTATGCTTGAATTTCTCTTGCTGTTTCTCTAAGTTCTCTTTATACGATGTAGGAAATTGTTCATCATTTTTAGTATTTTTACTAGTAATATTATTGGTCCCACCCATTAAAACCATAAAATAGTTTTTTTAAAGTTCTCTCAAGGTCCTAGAATTTATGATAGATTGCATTATAGGTTCAATTTGGGCACCCGGATGGCAGTAGTTAAAGCTTTTAAGGTTACCATTACTCGCTTGTTCGAGGTAACTAGCCAGCCCCCTTCCTTGGCTATCACTTGCTATAATTATGTTGCGGACCTTTTAATTTTTACTTCTTAAAGTTGGATCATTCAAAGGCTTTTTAACTGGATCATCGGTTGTGGTGCCGATATAATCGAGTGACCACTCCGCTCGCTCCCTATGCCCAACACCAGGCCTGAAACTATTTATTAATTGCCAGGTGGATTTGACAGGGTTTTTACTGTTCGTGATTGAGTGTCTTTAATAAGAAGTGCGTGTCTCGCTCTTAGGTGTTTGTAATACTCAACTAGCAAAGCTTCAGAGATTGATGTTCATCTCTGAAGGATGAAGGCATCCTTCAACCTTCCCCTACTGATGGCTACTTCTGGTGTCAACCAACGTGGTTTTCTGTTGTTTGAAATTTGTTTTGTGTGGAATTTAAATTAAGTGTTGTAATGAAAAATGAAAATATTGATAAACTTTTCAAACACCACTTCCGCTGTTGAAGCATTATAGACTAAATCCCAACATTCGGGTTCGAGAAATGATTTAAAAATTAATTTGTTGTTTCTAGAAAAAGATCTGCACTTCCATTTAATTTTCAAAACTTTCATAGGTAAAATATGAGTTCATTCAAAATAACTTCATTGTCAAAAATGGTCCATACAAACAGTTTGTGAAGTTTGGCCGTCGACTCATGCATGCTCCGCATATTGTAGAAACAATGACAATTATTATTTCTAAGAGAATTTTCTAATAATTTAACACATCTTACTTTTCTGGTTATTATAATACGATATATTATTTTGTCCGTTGGGTTCAAGATACGTGCGACAGGTGGGTGGACTTGCCTTCGACCTGTCAGCATGAGAGTTGTGAAGCACCTTTGCATAAGACGATAGTTACAGAATGGCAGTGTGTAGTGAAGCAAGAAGTATGCAAATTTATATTACGTCTACCAACTTTGTAGGATATTCATTACCTAGCCATCGCATGATTGTACTGTATCCACTAGTTTGGTTTGAATTGTAACTTTAATAGGCGTTATAAACTGTTCAGGTTACTTCATAATTAAAGTCCAAATGTTAGTTTAGCACGACATGAACTGAAAGTTAGTCACAATGCACCTTCCAATCAAACTGTAATAACGTCCAAATGTTAGTTTAGCACGACATGAACTGAAAGTTAGTCACAATGCACCTTCCAATCAAACTGTAATAACGTTAACCGCTATTGGAAGTGTTCGGTCATGCTATATTTGTGTCTGTTATATTACACTGTTTATGGGTATAGTTAAGTTGATAGCTACTTAATACTCGTTCCTTGGCATAATTAACATTTTTTCTCAGAAGATATACAATGAGCAAATCGATAGTGATTTTGTGACAGTAAACTTAAATAAGATTTTGTAGGAGATTAAAATGAGCATCTTATCAATTTCATACAGAATGATTATGAAATTGATAATTATTATGATTCAATTGTTCGGCTGCGTAGTGGTCAGAATCACATAAACAAGCGTTGTTTAATTCAATCAAAATAAGGATATTCAAAAATCTTACATGAATGTGAACTTTCTGAGTTTTGCTGTAAGTCACCTTACCTACTAGTTGGCTTCAGACATATTTGTCAGCAAACATACTTCACGGTTTAGTTAACTTTACTCTTCTAGTAAATATATTGTGAAAGAGATTAGCTGATATCACCCGGGTGCTATATTATAATTTAGCTAACAATTGTTTATTTATTCATAAGACACCGATCGTCAATATACGGGCGAATATGAATTTCGAATGAGTGTAGATGAGCGAATGTAGTCATTGTTACAAACTAAGTCCGACTATTCCTTAGAAAGTGTCATTAATTAATAAGCCCAATGCCAAATGAATAGCCGGTGGTTATCAGCTGATCCTTCTCAAAATGTATTATGACTCTGATTGGGATCGAACTGAGAACCTTTAGCACATGAAGCTGGGATTGAACCAACTAAACTATCGACCAATTATATGGAATGTTTGTACAATGAAACCTTCGCTCATTCACACCCATTCATAATCTTTGTTGACTCTTGATTATCGTTACATAATGTTACATTAATGGACAAATTTACTATTGTTTTTCAACAGAACCGACTTGAAAATATAGTAACACAATTAACTTCAAAGATATATGTTTTATATATATATATATATATATATATATATATATAATACTGTATTTTTAAGTGGACCTGGATATCTTCAATTAGAATAACAAACCTTAACAGGTGGAACATTTCTTCTCGGCTGATAAAGCCATCGCTGTTGAGGTCGTAGACGAAGAAGGCGAAGGCAGTGCGCTCATCGGGGGTTCCTCGCAAGAACCCAGACAAGCCGCAAACCCATTCTTCCAGGCGGATTACCCCCACATTGCAACGGTCGAAGGCACAGAATATACGATCCATGAGCACTTCCTCCGTCACAACATCGAAGGTGTTGTGTAGCAACTCTCGGAATACCATGCGGTCCAGGCCCTGGATCAAAAACAGACACTGAACTGTTGATGAAGTGGCAAAGTGAAACGATGAGAGGAAGGGGAGGGTTAGAACTAGATATAAGAGCACTACTATCCTGTCATTTATGGCATGAGAGGAAGGGGAGGGTTAGAACTGGATATAAGAGCACTACTATCCTGTCATTTATGGCATGAGAGGAAGGGGAGGGTTAGAACTGGATATAAGAGCACTACTATCCTGTCAACAACATTTATGGCATGAGAGGAAGGGGAAGGTTAGAACTGGATATAAGAGCACTACTATCCTGTCAACAACATTTATGGCATGAGAGGAAGGGGAGGGTTAGAACTAGATATAAGAGCACTACTATCCTGTCAACAACATTTATGGCATGAGAGGAAGGGGAGGGTTAGAACTGGATATAAGAGCACTACTATCCTGTCATTTATGGCATGAGAGGAAGGGGAGGGTTAGAACTGGATATAAGAGCACTACTATCCTGTCATTTATGGCATGAGAGGAAGGGGAGGGTTAGAACTGGATATAAGAGCACTACTATCCTGTCAACAACATTTATGGCATGAGAGGAAGGGGAGGGTTAGAACTGGATATAAGAGCACTACTATCCTGTCATTTATGGCATGAGAGGAAGGGGAGGGTTAGAACTGGATATAAGAGCACTACTATCCTGTCAACAACATTTATGGCATGAGAGGAAGGGGAGGGTTAGAACTGGATATAAGAGCACTACTATCCTGTCATTTATGGCATGAGAGGAAGGGGAGGGTTAGAACTGGATATAAGAGCACTACTATCCTGTCAACAACATTTATGGCATGAGAGGAAGGGGAGGGTTAGAACTGGATATAAGAGCACTACTATCCTGTCATTTATGGCATGAGAGGAAGGGGAGGGTTAGAACTGGATATAAGAGCACTACTATCCTGTCAACAACATTTATGGCATGAGAGGAAGGGGAGGGTTAGAACTGGATATAAGAGCACTACTATCCTGTCATTTATGGCATGAGAGGAAGGGGAGGGTTAGAACTGGATATAAGAGCACTACTATCCTGTCAACAACATTTATGGCATGAGAGGAAGGGGAGGGTTAGAACTGGATATAAGAGCACTACTATCCTGTCAACAACATTTATGGCATGAGAGGAAGGGGAGGGTTAGAACTGGATATAAGAGCACTACTATCCTGTCAACAACATTTATGGCATGAGAGGAAGGGGAGGGTTAGAACTAGATATAAGAGCACTACTATCCTGTCAACAACATTTATGGCATGAGAGGAAGGGGAGGGTTAGAACTGGATATAAGAGCACTACTATCCTGTCATTTATGGCATGAGAGGAAGGGGAGGGTTAGAACTGGATATAAGAGCACTACTATCCTGTAATTTATGGCATGAGAGGAAGGGGAGGGTTAGAACTGGATATAAGAGCACTACTATCCTGTCAACAACATTTATGGCATGAGAGGAAGGGGAGGGTTAGAACTGGATATAAGAGCACTACTATCCTGTCAACAACATTTATGGCATGAGAGGAAGGGGAGGGTTAGAACTAGATATAAGAGCACTACTATCCTGTCAACAACATTTATGGCATGAGAGGAAGGGGAGGGTTAGAACTGGATATAAGAGCACTACTATCCTGTCAACAACATTTATGGCATGAGAGGAAGGGGAGGGTTAGAACTGGATATAAGAGCACTACTATCCTGTCAACAACATTTATGGCATGAGAGGAAGGGGAGGGTTAGAACTAGATATAAGAGCACTACTATCCTGTCAACAACATTTATGGCATGAGAGGAAGGGGAGGGTTAGAACTAGATATAAGAGCACTACTATCCTGTCAACAACATTTATGGCATGAGAGGAAGGGGAGGGTTAGAACTGGATATAAGAGCACTACTATCCTGTCAACAACATTTCTGGCATGAGAGGAAGGGGAGGGTTAGAACTAGATATAAGAGCACTACTATCCTGTCAACAACATTTCTGGCATGAGAGGAAGGGGAGGGTTAGAACTAGATATAAGAGCACTACTATCCTGTCAACAACATTTATGGCATGAGAGGAAGGGGAGGGTTAGAACTGGATATAAGAGCACTACTATCCTGTCAACAACATTTCTGGCATGAGAGGAAGGGGAGGGTTAGAAGTAGATATAAGAGCACTACTATCCTGTCAACAACATTTCTTGCATGAGAGGAAGGGGAGGGTTAGAACTAGATATAAGAGCACTACTATCCTGTCAACAACATTTCTGGCATGAGAGGAAGGGGAGGGTTAGAACTAGATATAAGAGCACTACTATCCTGTCAACAACATTTATGGCATGAGAGGAAGGGGAGGGTTAGAACTAGATATAAGAGCACTACTATCCTGTCAACAACATTTATGGCATGAGAGGAAGGGGAGGGTTAGAACTAGATATAAGAGCACTACTATCCTGTCAACAACATTTATGGCATGAGAGGAAGGGGAGGGTTAGAACTAGATATAAGAGCACTACTATCCTGTCATTTATGGCATGAGAGGAAGGGGAGGGTTAGAACTAGATATAAGAGCACTACTATCCTGTCAACAACATTTCTGGCATGAGAGGAAGGGGAGGGTTAGAACTGGATATAAGAGCACTACTATCCTGTCAACAACATTTATGGCATGAGAGGAAGGGGAGGGTTAGAACTGGATATAAGAGCACTACTATCCTGTCAACAACATTTCTGGCATGAGAGGAAGGGGAGGGTTAGAACTGGATATAAGAGCACTACTATCCTGTCAACAACATTTCTGGCATGAGAGGAAGGGGAGGGTTAGAACTGGATATAAGAGCACTACTATCCTGTCAACAACATTTATGGCATGAGAGGAAGGGGAGGGTTAGAACTGGATATAAGAGCACACTATCCTGTCAACAACATTTCTGGCATGAGAGGAAGGGGAGGGTTAGAACTGGATATAAGAGCACTACTATCCTGTCATTTATGGCATGAGAGGAAGGGGAGGGTTAGAACTGGATATAAGAGCACTACTATCCTGTCAACAACATTTATGGCATGAGAGGAAGGGGAGGGTTAGAACTAGATATAAGAGCACTACTATCCTGTCAACAACATTTATGGCATGAGAGGAAGGGGAGGGTTAGAACTGGATATAAGAGCACTACTATCCTGTCAACAACATTTCTGGCATGAGAGGAAGGGGAGGGTTAGAACTGGATATAAGAGCACTACTATCCTGTCAACAACATTTATGGCATGAGAGGAAGGGGAGGGTTAGAACTGGATATAAGAGCACTACTATCCTGTCAACAACATTTATGGCATGAGAGGAAGGGGAGGGTTAGAACTGGATATAAGAGCACTACTATCCTGTCAACAACATTTCTGGCATGAGAGGAAGGGGAGGGTTAGAACTGGATATAAGAGCACTACTATCCTGTCATTTATGGCATGAGAGGAAGGGGAGGGTTAGAACTGGATATAAGAGCACTACTATCCTGTCAACAACATTTATGGCATGAGAGGAAGGGGAGGGTTAGAACTAGATATAAGAGCACTACTATCCTGTCAACAACATTTCAGGCATGAGAGGAAGGGGAGGGTTAGAACTAGATATAAGAGCACTACTATCCTGTCAACAACATTTATGGCATGAGAGGAAGGGGAGGGTTAGAACTAGATATAGGAGCACTACTATCCTGTCAACAACATTTCTGGCATGAGAGGAAGGGGAGGGTTAGAACTAGATATAAGAGCACTACTATCCTGTCAACAACATTTATGGCATGAGAGGAAGGGGAGGGTTAGAACTAGATATAAGAGCACTACTATCCTGTCAACAACATTTATGGCATGAGAGGAAGGGGATGGTTAGAACTGGATATAAGAGCACTACTATCCTGTCAACAACATTTCTGGCATGAGAGGAAGGGGATGGTTAGAACTAGATATAAGAGCACTACTATCCTGTCAACAACATTTCTGGCATGAGAGGAAGGGGAGGGTTAGAACTAGATATAAGAGCACTACTATCCTGTCAACAACATTTCTGGCATGAGAGGAAGGGGAGGGTTAGAACTGGATATAAGAGCACTACTATCCTGTCAACAACATTTATGGCATGCTCTGAGTAAGAAACTAAGCACTAAAGGAACGGTTTCATTTACGCAGATGATCAAAAGACTGTAAGAATAAAGAAGTTTTTTGTCATTGATGTTCCTTTATCCATTACGTAAACAACCAGCCAATTCTCTAAATTATGATTTGCCAAACCTATCAAAAGAAGAAATGAAACTAAAGCAATGAGAGTCAGTATCATTGCATAAACTCATAGTTCTGTCAATTAATTCTGTCAACAAACTCAGCACTGATACGTCGTAAATGAATGTTTCAATGTCCCTGTAGTACCAAATTGTATATTCTGACAAATACGACCATATACAATCCAGATGACATAAATAAAGCTTGTTACGGTGCAGTTCTGTAACCGCCGACATGCGTGTGTGTGGTCTTATCGGTCGCGTGGATCTTGCCATGTACATAAAGAAACGTCTTGTATTTGCGTGTAGTATTCACAATGTGTTTGGAAACTTTCTGGCTTGAAAAGTCTTTGTTCTCTTGCTTTATTTTACTTGTAAAAAGAATTAAGACAAAATTCTCTCCAGATGTAAGCCAAACTCTTTTACGTTTCTAATTAATTGTATACGTATATTTTTATGTCATAATTGTTATACCAATTGCATTATATTACAAAGAAAAATAAATTCTTTGTCATTTTATTTTTTCTAAGATTTTTTTTTTTTTTAATCCAACAATTTTAACTTTAAGGTGTTTCCGGGTGAAATCTAAACATTTTCCTCTACAGATTTTGCTATTGGAACATTAAAAGACAACAAGTTATTCTTTAAATAATGTTGACAAATTAATGGACAACACTTTGAATCAAATCGTACACACCTAATAAATACCCTGCTTAAAAGGTGGCGGGGCTGGTATAGTCGTCCATCTTGGATCTATTCTCCACAAGAGCAATTTTAAAAGGGTATGCAGATTTTTAAACGTAGTTTTTGTTAAAATTATGTAATACAGTACAAGTAAACGTCACACAACACAAATTTATTACAATATAAGCACAAAATGCACAAATATACTACAATACAAGCACAAAATGCACAAATATTATGGTGATCGATTTCGGTGAACCACGCTCACCTTCCTCAGACCAGAGGGATTCACAAAAGGATTCTTTTGTGAATCCCTCTGGTCTGAGGAAGGTGAGCGTGGTTCACCGAAATCGATCACCATAATATTTGTGCATTTTGTGCTTGTATTGTAGTATATTTGTGCATTTTGTGCTTATATTGTAATAAATTTGTGTTGTGTGACGTTTACTTGTACTGTATGTATATGTACCAACACGTATTATGCTAATTAAAAAACTAATTATGTAATAGCAAATTGTTGATTTCTTAGAATATTTAATTTTTATTATGTTTACGATTGACAGTTTCTATAAAATAACTATGATTTCAAAAAATATTTCAAATGAAAACAACAACTAATTGGAGAATTCAATAACCAATAAAGATTAAGTGTTCATTCAAAAGTGTCAAAATGTAATACAGTAGTTAAATATTGTTAACTAATGTATTTAAAATATTTACAGACATTTACAGTTCCGCCGCAGTGCCGGATTTAACATTTTGGTGCCCTTAGGCCAATAATTTTTTCAGATCCCTAGTTAAAGGTTACAGTTAAAGGTACTTTCCTAAAATCATTTATTACAAAATTATATCAGGCCCTATATGTTAATTGTTTAAACACCACTCCACAATGGAATGTTATCATTGCAAGTATTCTGAGGAATTTACTTGGTTATAGGCTTAACAAAATACCGTTAATGTATTAACAAAACATTGGTTAGTAACTTTGGTTTTGTTCAATTTAGTCGTGTGGGGAAATAAATAAAAAACTCTCTAATACATTATAAAATATGTTTAATCTCAGAAACACAGCTTACATGAAGTATTTTTATGACGTGACACAAAAACTGTGTTTTAAAGAAAAGCTAGATATTTTGTATGTACAAATAGTAAATTGTACTAGTATAACAAATGACATCTTTCCGTTCGATTACGAGATTGCCTATCTAAAATAATACAAACAAGTAAAAGCTATGAAAATGAATAATAGAAATAAAAATCTTACTTCGACATAAATTGAAATTAAGAAAAATATGTAACCCCTATTAGTACGAAACATCGAGTGACTTACATAAGTTTAGCCATTAGGGGATTTACCTCTTCTATCGAGTAAATGTTTTGACACAACATTAAAAAATATGGCAATGATAAACGTAAACACAACGTAAATAATCACAAACACAACCTAATCATAACTTTAAACGTAGGGTTTCCTTGAGGTGACGGATGGCTGATGCAGTATATACATGTACTAGGAGACACCCCTGCACGCTTCGCGTGCTAACCCCGAAGCTCGTGCGCCCGGGCACTATACACCTCGGCCTTCGGCCTCAGCATGTGACTTTTGACTTCAAATAATAGTAGATTAACCGTAAAACATAAAATGACAATATTAAATATATTTACAGTATCTCACTCACTCTTATTGCGTTGCTACCTATTTATTAGTATAGGGTTACTTAGCCTATTTCAAACTTGTTTATTTCATTTGTTTTTATTTGACAACTGAAGATTAAACTCTCAATACACCAATAGGGCAATGTCAAATATATCAAATAAACATGTTTATTGATTTACAAAACAGCTTTTATTAATTTACTAAAATCAATTCAATGTTATTCTTATGGAATAAAGGATATTTTGAAGGGCTGGTTGTATACCCTTTAGGAATGGAACTTCGAAAAATCCTTTCTCAGTGGGTCCCTTCAATACTAAAGCTAACTTCGTTCGGTTGTTTTTGATATTTCGTGATCAGTGAGTGAGTGAGTGAGTATATATAGATGTGTTGACATTGGGTAATGTTTATGTTTCCGAATTAAATATTTAATTTATTAATCGGTTTGATCTGTTACTATATGCTATTTACATATTTAGCTAAAATTATGAAAAATAAAAATGACATGCTATGTGTAATTTACATTTAACAAACACTAATAAAAGTAAAATGAAACACTGAATACACCCAAGGATTAAATAATAAAATCAAACGCAGTATGTAATCAGAACATGTATTTTTATGTCTAAGAAACCCTAAATTTCTAAATCGGTCAGAACTCGGGTCATGGTGTTGGTGGCATTGAGGAGTGGAATATATACGAGGTTGGCGGATGGAGTCGAGAGAGTCGAGGAGACGTTGGTCTCTCGAGTGTAAAGGGAAGGTCCTGGGTTTTATGTAGGGTCCTAGTCAGGACTTAGGGATTTTCTTGTTGAGTCGTAATAAAGGGGAGTTATTTTTTAAGCCAGTTAGAGTTTGAACGAGACGACCTAACCCAAGTAAGTAAATAATAATTATAGAACCATAAATTTTTATACAGGTCCATTGCCAGCAGCACCATTGCCCAGGTTCATTTCTATTTATGTAGAATTGTATTCATGTGTATTTCAGTTAGAGTTGGAGAACCTAATTGTGTAGCTATTTAGTATTTTATTGTTGTAAGATTTGTGTTGATTACTTGTTTATATTAAGACATCCTTTATCTTTTTTATTATTGTGTTTGATTCTTATTGAAGTATATTACTAATTAAATCAATCTCTAATATTTTTAGTAAATACTTGTAGTAAAATCACGTATTTTATATTTGTTCCAATGGTTTTCCGTGAAGTATATGGTAAGAAAGTATTGTAGCAATTTTTTACATATCAATAATTTACTATTAAAGATGGTCTAAATGTGCCAAAATCTGTTCTATACTATAGTAATTCTATACTATACTCTAGTAAGACTATACATCTTCAAAAACTATAATTCGTTAAATTAATGATAAAACTAGTGGTGCACTAGTTTCAAGATTCACAGCCTGTATTGTGAACTCTTGTCAAACTCGACCCGTGGGGATACGACATTATAGCGCGTTGAGACCATGCGCGATTTTGTCGCACTTTTCTCTCTGACAGGTTGACAGATTTTTGACACGCGCTAAGTTGTCGTTTCCTATTCTGGAGAATAGGTTCGTGCTGGCTGGGGGAATTTTCTCTCCTGTGAAGTGACGTGTTATTTTAGTAAAACATATTCCGGGCCCTCTCTGTGATATTCCTCTTGATAACATTGTTCAATCCTTCGACAAAACTCTTTTGTTAAGTTAATGTTTGGTGTGTGTTTAGTCTATTAATACTCCGTACCAGATAAGCCAACCTCTACTCCTTTCAAAAACTAGTGATTCACCTCTTTTTTAACAAACATAGCTTTTTTGTTCCCATATACAAGAAAACAAAAGTATTGTTTTTCATTGTATTTTCAGACTTTGCAAGTTAATACCTAGAAGTAACTGCGCCATTCACTTCACTAATACATTTACAGCATAGTTTTGAAAAGAAAAAAGTTAATGTTATTTGTAACATTATACATCAAAAACGCTGTGAGTTATTAAATCGACCTGCTTTTATTATGTGACTATTGTGAAAATAGTATATTTGTCTGATGGCTCTATTTCACTTTTGTTGGATATTAAATTTAAATCTATAATTTGTAATAACTTTGAATAGAATTAAACATTTACTACTAGCCAATTTTAGTAGGCCTACATCTATATTATTATTGTTATTTTAATTGAAAGAGGGCAAACCAGCCCCCCCCCGCCCATCTTTTAATATATTTGCTGTTACATACAAATAGTAGTAAATATAATGAACATTATTAAACTGCGTCATTACTTTTTTTCTCAATATTTCTCAAATAAAATAGTCATTATGCTACCGTACATCAAAATATAAATAATTTATTTCCAAAATTAGCCAATTTGGGGTATTAATGTTTACAAAATTACTGATAGCTTGGAAAAAGTTAGTTACCATTAAAAAATAAAGATTTACATTTTCAATTTAAATAAAGAACTAATTTACAATAAAAATAAGAAAAACTAAATAATGTTGAAATTTGTAATTACTTCTTTACTGACTTGAGATTTATGTTGTTTTTTTTTTCAATTTTATTGATAGTAAGTTAAAAATTGTATATTGAAATAAATATCATACATAAAAAAATTAGAAAATGCACTGAACCTATTTAGGCTAAATTCTACAAATTGCCCTAGTGTATGTAGTTTAATCAATAAAATTAACTATAATAATAAGATTTGTACATTTTATTTGTTTTAAAACTATTATAAATTACTCATATAAAATTGTATTTTACATTTTTTGTAAATGCTGCAATGAACTTTCATTCAAAAGTTTAGGTTTCCTGACCTCACTCTTGATGATGCTGGAAGGCATGCTGGAGATAGCTGCTCCTGGGTTTGGGGCTGGACCATTCATGCTGTTGGACTCGAGCAGCTTCTTGTATACCTTACTCAACGCTTCAATCTCTTGTCTGTAATACACACAAGTTGAGATCACCACATTCAATAATTAAAAATAATAAGATTATTTAACAGTTTGGAGACAAAAAGCACTAAATAAATTTATACTATGAACAGTAGGCCTACTGTTTTACTGTCACTATACAGAGGCGGAAAAAAAATAAGTACGGTAGTAACCTTTACCTTGAGGATGACAAGTCAAACTCGAGGCCATTCCACTCTGCTACACGCGAACCCACCTACTCAAGTAATGTGTCATATGCACTCAGATATTACTGCTGTCGTCCGGAGATGAGTAGAGAGGAAGTATGCGTTCTGAACCCTCAAGGTCACTCCAGATTTCTGTCCATTTTGGTATACACATAGCACGTAGTATATCCACTACCCAGTGACCATATTTAAACATATTATATCTTAATTAATTTGTGGCCAATCCTGTTGAAACAAAATTAAAGGTCCCTAGCAATTGCTCTAGCAAACACATAATCTTAAAGGTCATACGAATAAAATCGTTAGTTAGTTGCTAGTTTTTTTCTAAATTAACACTAGCAGTTCCTTGAAATATTCCAATTGTCCTCAACAGCTGAAATACAAATTCGGTAAGCTTTAGTTTCGTCAGTGGTGTTTATGAGTATCTTGAGTAAATAGTTGGTGGTGTCTTTTGAGTGAACAGGATTAATGGTATTCATAATTGAGGGGTAGGGTGGAAAATGGCCTCAGTCTGAAATCTGAGTTTTGAGTTAATCAATTTTGAAATGTTATATGTACATTTGTAATATCCGACAGGGAAACAAATTACACAGTTCAATCTACTTCCATTAAACAACTTACGTAGTTTACAGCTGTACATTTAAAAATAGATTTCAAACAACGAAGTGGCTTGAAAAGACAGAATAAGGATGTGACCTTAGTGGCTGTTTTTCCATAACAGAGATATTTAGGCTGGAATTAATGATAAGCATTGCATTAAAATAAATTTTAATACAAAATAATATTAATCGTACAATTTCCAATAAAAAAATAACTTACAGTGTTTTTAGTAGCAAAATACACTTATTTCTTTGAATTACTCTTGAAAAAGATGTCAAAGAATTGTGTTCTTTGTTCACATATTTTATGGACTATCCTTCTTCAGAAAATTTATATGCCTCTATCTCATCGGCATCCGACACTTCTTCAGTAGTTTTATCTTCTTCTGGCTCAATTACACTTTCTTTATATTGCTTGACTACTTGTTCAATCCAATCGGATTCTTCACTGGCTAGAAATCAAACAAGGCTCGCAGGTTTTTACTTTCTATTTTGGGAAGAGGGGTATACTAGAAGGATCGAACTCCGTTAAATTGGAGCCCTTAGTGAAAAAAGTGAAAGGCACTAACGCAGCTTGCTAGGCCATAGAAGCTAACACAGTTCCTGATGAAAGATACTGAAGCAAGCAGAATTTTTCGATTCTAAAATGTTTGTATTTTGAAGATAAAATGTTGCAGTCCTTGAAAAACTGTTTCAAAGACAATATGAAACTTTTCAAAATTCATAAATCAACTTAGAATTACTAGAAATGACTGCGTCATAAAAACACGCTAAAAGAAGTTGAATATAAATCAGCTGAACAGCGAGTTGTCGAGCTGCAAGCACAAGCCATCTGAATGGCTTGATATCCCCTCGGGGGAAAACCCCCACCACTCGGTCAATTCCGAAGACAACCGAATGAAACTTTGACCAAAATTATCAGAATTGAGCGAGCAACAAAATAAACCGTGTTACGGGAAAACGGCCTCAGTGCACTGGGGCCGTTTATCTACCCAACTCCTAAATTTTGCTTTTGTTTTTTTAAGCATTTTTTACAGATAAATGAAACCCCTCTTCTCCTCAAGTCAAAGCTTTAGAGTTAAGCAATTGCTAGTTTTTTTGTTTTTGTTTTTTTTTTTTACTATACAAATTATAAGGAACTAGCAAAAAGTACCCGTGCTTCGCTACGGATTATGATTAAGGAACACTTACATTAGGACCTATGTACGGGTTGTGTATTTTCGCCGAGGAACGAAATAATTAATTGTTAGTAACTCGAGTACATCTGCCCGTTGGTTTACCAGAATTAAAATTGAGAAAATGAGTCTGGCGTATCAAGTCTCGCCACGGGGAGGCCGGCAGGTAGAGACCATATTTACAACTTATTTAAAAAAAATATTTATATATATATATAACATTTAATTAAAAACACCGGGTAGTTTTATTTGGTAAGGCAGTCACCCTAGCCTCTGCCGGAACAGTCTCACCGGGTAGTTTTATTTGGTAAGGCAGTCACCCTATCCTCTGCCGGAACAGTCCCACCAGGTAGTTTAATATATGCAAGTACTTAAATATATTTTAGTACATTTTAGTCTGATAGATATATACGGACAGCCAAAATTGATGTTGTTGTTGTTTTCTTAAGTGCCTAGTACCTCTTTGTAAACAACATTTTTAGTCCTTTTTTCTGGCTGAAGGACGACCAGACTGTCAGATGAGCTTACTCTAGAACATGCTACGTCATTGCTCAGATCTACCCAGCCATCTTCAAACTTTGTCCTTGTGCCTTGTTAATAGTCATGGCATAGCATAATTTTACAGGGAACTGCAGACGTTTGAATGCAAAATGGTAGTCTGAGGGAATAAGAGGAATTCGGGGAATAAAAACAGTTTCTCCTTGACCAACGCCTGTAAATATTGTCACTTCAATAACATGTTTATGCAGAGTTTTCACCTGCAGCCTGGTACCGTTACAGAGTTTGGGAGGGTTTAGGTTGCGGAGTAGCATTATTGGAGCACCGACTTTTAGAGAAAGAACATGAGGTGGAATTCCAGGGGGGTTCAGAGTGTGGAGAAACTCCGCTGGATAGTGAACAGCGTCTTCTGTCTCAACCACTGAGTCCACAGATTCATACCTCACAACAGCAGAAGGCAATTTTTCTAACAACGAAAGGTTTATTATATTTGCAGAGTCGTTAGTTGGGGTAAGAATCGCCCTCTCTTGCAACCATGTTGGACTATTGTTCACATTGTCATTTAAGTTAGGATATATCTTGTCAAGCAGTGTCTTCATATCACTAACAGTATGACAAAGATTTTGAGGTATTGCACATTTACCTTCATGATCTTCTATAGTTTTACCATCACCTATTTGTAAAACTAATGTAGAAAATTCTTCTGCTTTCAAATCTCCATTCAAATGAACTCTCATGTTAACTCTCAAAGACAGGATTTTAATTTTTGGCCATAAGAAGGATGACTTAAGGCACGCTTTCACCTCGTCAGCCCGAGTTCCTCGAGGTATCACTGGCAAGGTTTGCCTGAAGTCTCCAGCCAGCAGAACTGTTACTCCGCCCATTAGACGTTTGCAGTTCCTGATGTCTTGAAGTGTCCTGTCCAGAGCCTCTATACCTCCTTTGTGGGCCATGGTACACTCGTCCCGAACAATTAATACTGTTTCTTTGAGTACCTGGCCCATATTGCTTTGTCTTGATATGTTGCAAATAGGTGTTTCTGAGTGGTTCAGGTTGAGAGGCAACTTGAAAGCTAAATGAGCCGTCTTCCCACCATCAAGCAGTGTCGCAGCAATGCCAGAGGATGCAACTGCGATGGCAATCTTTTTCTCACTCCTTATTTTTGCTAACAACAAATTGATCAAAAATGTTTTTCCGGTACCACCAGGAGCGTCCAGGAAAAAGAGTTGCCCAGATTCCGAAATAATACTGCAGGTAATTTCTTTGTAAATATTCAGTTGTTCTTCGTTCAGCTTTGGAACATTTACAGCAACCATTTCACAGAGCTGGACTACATCGAAAGAAATTTCTCTGAGGCGTTCCAGGTTGTTAGTGATGGACTCTTGCTCGCGAAGTGGTGTAGGAAGACCATAGTTTTGGAGACGGTTGCCAGACATTGAATACACCAAATCTTCGAGTAAAGCCAAACATTTGTTGTACACAATGTCCATACGCTGTTGCACATCCCCAAACTCTGTCTCCATCGACCTCTTTACGTCGTCCGCCAAACTGTCGCGGTGTTTTTCCCATAATGTGAGAGGACTACTTACTTGGCAAAAGCACCAACATGATGGCAAGTAGTTCGCGGATCTTGGACGGGGAGTCTGAGAGTGAAGCTTCTTCTAGTGTTCGATCCCAGTGAGTGTCGTCTTCGAGCAAACCAAGAGCTGTACATGCAGACTGAAACGTTTGGTGGACCACTCCATTTACGTTCCTAAGATATTCAAATGACGTAGGCCCTTTAACTTCGTGTAGGAGAAGGCGTAGAAAATAGCACTCAGAGTTATTAGGGTGAACAGTATATACCCTGCCTAAAACCTGATCTTTTTTCACCCCGGGATAGCCTGGTACTGATTTCCCTTGCTTTCTTCTACAAAAGGTATTCTTTTTCCATACGAAATATGACGGAACTTCAGAGTAAAGGAGGGTTCTTGCAAACGCATCGGTTTTGCACAGATCGAAGAAGCCCAAAAGAGTAGTTTTTGGCGGGTTGTTTGGCCTTTCCATGACATTTTCTTCGTTAAAATAAACAATTTGGCCGTTTTCAAGATGAACTGCAAGATGCATGACTGGGGGATGGCGATTGTGTATTGGAAAGCAGAGAATTCCCCAGACAGCTTCAGAAGTACTAATGTAGCGTCATGTCTGGTACCTTGTCACCTCGTCAAGTTCATTTTCAACTGTAAAAGCTGCTTGATCGGACCCTTTGTTGACGTATTTGCAAGTATATTTGATAGACTTGACAGAGTTGCAGTACTCGACGTTGATATGCGCTGAAAAGGTGCGAGACAGGACAGGGTTAAAAGGTACCACACATTGATTGTCAAGCTTTACCCCGTTGATGTCAACAACAAATCCACCATCTCAAGGAGAACGCCTACGGTATTTAGGATAACCGTCTTCCCCAGTCTGTGTTTCTCTTAGTAGAGGACGGGATACTTTTTGCCGCAAGCTCCATTAACCATACAGGGCGAATTTCTGTTGAGAGCACCACATGGGCCGTGGATCATAGTTGACTTCACAATCTCATGGAGGGCAGGGTCTAGCTCTGGGTCAGGTATCTCTGCACAAATAACTTTGTCAATCATGTCTGGTTTAATCTTTTCTTCTAGCCAAAGGAGAATGTGTACATGAGGAAGGCCTCTTTTTTGCCATTCTATGGAGAACATGTGACATCTACATGCTCCAAATATAGACCCTTTCGTTAGTTTCATCAAATGCTTCACTTTTAAGTAGAAAACCCGCGCTACCAAGTCATGTCTGTGCTGAGCCTTCTGACCTTCATTGAACAGTTCACATATCTCTCGCCATTTTGGGTTGCACGTAAGAGTTATAAAGAGATCTGGACGACCAAAATGGCGGACATAGGTCATGGCATCCTGAGTACGCTCATGCATGTAGCGAGGTCCTCCAGTGAAGCTTGATGGCAGTACAACTATCTTACCCAGCTCCGATACCTGAGCATCAGCTTTCCTCATGGCATCCTTCAAGTGAATGTAGTCTTCACTCCTCAACTTTTTTTTTGTTGTTTCGAATGAAGTTTAGCCGTTCTGTTTCAATTTTTGCGTACATATCAACCAAAAATTGGTTGAGGAGGTTGCGAAACAAAAGTAAATATGGTTCTTCGCCTTCTCGCTCCATTAAATTATATCCGTAGAAATCAGCTGCAGACACAGTTTTTTTAAGTGCTGTCTTGGTGTTTGGGTCACGCTGAGGGATGTTGATACAATAGCCATCTTCACCACGGCAGGACATGAGAGGATACTGAAGAGAATCATACGCTCGATGTAGCTCACTGATTCTTATCAGTTTGTCTTCCCTACTGTATAGCACAATGTCTCGCTTTTCAAACACCTGGCCTACAATCAAGACAGCAACTTCGTTAGTGGTAGGAGTATTGTAACGTCCCTTGTGAGCACTCGAAGGCTTCTGGTCAGCAGTGATAACTACCTGGAAATCTTGCTGATCTTTGGGAACAGAATCAATAGCAGCTTTGAACTCTTTGATATATTTGTTATGTTCATGAAGAATTTTTTGGAGCTGGCCTACCAATGCTGGCTTGACATCTTGAAAGTACCTACAGCGAATGTCTCTTTCACGGTTATCATCACCAACAAAATATATCTGAAGGAAAGACGGCTGCTGTTGTGTTCGAGGCATTAGACTCCCTATTCTATGATAAACCTGGCCTTGCACCTTATATGTTGGCATGAAATGGTCTCCTTTTATCTCTTTTGCTCCAAACGACGTCATTTGGAAACAACCGTTGTATTTGCGAATATTATTAAGAAAATGCTCAGCCTCAGGATGGTCGTGAGAAAGAAGGCTATGTAAGGGGTCGGGATATTTTTGAAAGGGAAGCAGTTGAACTTTTCCATTACTGCAACACATTCCGGGGCTTTCGTCTTTCCATTTTAAAGCATGGCAGAAATTGCACTTTTCTCGAGGTCCAAGTTGAAGTGTTTTATCTGTAGAATATTCAATGTTTGGGTCATACTTGAAACCTGAGAGTTTCTTGATTGTCCATGGCAGTAACTTTACTTGTGCACGCCTCTCATTGTACTTTGACGTAGCCTCACGATTAACTTCAGGATGGTTTTTTGAGTACTTCTTTACAGACTTTCTGTTAATCTCGGGGTTGTTCTCGGTATATTTTTTAACAGCCCTTCTGTTTACTTCTGGGTGGCTCTCGGCATATTTTTGAACAGCCCTTCTGTTTACTTCTGGGTGGCTCTCGGCATATTTTTGAACAGCCCCCCTGTGCACTTCAGGGTGGCTCTCGGCATATTTTTTAACAGCCTTTCTATGCATTTCAGGGTGGCTCTCCGTATTTTTAGCAACAGACTCCCTAACCTGCTTTTTTCGGATGGAATCAGTGAATCTTTTCCTTCGTTTTCTACCTCTAGATTTTTGAGGTGTGATCACTGTTACGATTGATTCGTCCGAACTCATGTCTAAGGGAGTTTCAAGGTTTGATAGGATGGGCTGAGAAGAGCCTGGTTGGACTGCAACAGGTTCATAGACACAAAGGGAAGATGGGCCAGGTTTGGATGTAATAGGGTCGGTGGGCATAGATTCAGAAAAACCAGGTTGGGATTTTAATGTTGAGGCATAAGATTTTGAGGTATGTAGACTATTTTGAAAATAATTTGGTACATAAGGTTGTTCGCAAGGTATAAGAACGTCAAAGTGCCCTGCCATGTCATCACCAGAGAACTTAAGTCTTTTTATTTCCTGAACCTCATCCCCATAACAGGCTAAGAGTTTTCTGTCACGAAAGAGCTCGAACTTATAAGGAAAGACCTCTGCTGCAACCATGAGCTCACAAAAGGTTCCATAGAAGTAAGGCTGTCACATGTCGGCGATGTACTGACGTTTAGTTCTGTAAGGGACTTTATTTATGGTCAAGGTGTAAGGCTTAAGTCTGCGCCAGTTGTTGGACACGTGACGCACAATGTCAGCGCGCACTCGGAGTGTTAGTGAAGCTGTACAGTGGACCAGATAAGATAAAGAGGAGAAAAGGCAAGCCCCGTCCCCAGTGATCTTTATGACATGGTGGTAGTGGCGATATTGATGGTGGTACTGCCACACCATCAATATCGAATGTTTCAATAACCATTGTCATGCAACTGTTCAGAAAAAGTATTAAGATGAATAAAGAAAAATTTAGCTTTGTATTTTAGAAGAAGAAGATGAAGTGAAAAGGTTCAAACCCAAGCAGATGATCTAGAATTGAAGCAAGCAGTAAGTAAAAGAAGCAAATAGTTAACAGAATAAAATACCAATATAAACTCATGTAGTAAGGGAACACCCTACCCAAAGTGGAGTGGCCGGAGTTGTAACTACAGAGTTATGTCAACTGTATCAAGTTTGAACCAGGAGAACTATTAAGAATGTCAGAGTTATGACATGAAAAAAGGTAAAAAAATGATGGTATGAAAGGATGTGATGCAATCGAATACTATGGTAGCAAATAGTGGGGCAAAAGAAAATATTTAAGAAAAAGTAGGTAGTATTCAGAAGCAATAAGCAATGGACAGAACTGAACAAACAGCAAAGCAGTGTTCAGGTCAAAAGCGTGTACTGGACTGATATGAGCCGAGCCGTACTGCGGTGCGGTGCTGGTGAGGTGCGGGGAGTGGGAGGGAGGGCAGAGGTCAACTGATAAGAACCGGCCTTCTAGTGAACAGCTAAGACTGCTATCGCTAATTTACAATCAGCCGAAGAATTATAGTATCAAGTTTATTTGTGATCTGTTGTCTAGGTTTAGAAAATATAAAACAATCGTCAAGTATCGAGTTTTTTGCTGTTTGGTTTGAAACGTGATTGAAATGTTTTCTTTCTTATAAGCACTTATGCAAAGTATAAAGAGTTATAGTGCCGAGCAGAACCAAACTTGTTGTAAAATTTTTATTACAGTTCATTTAAGACCTAAAAGAAAGCTTAGCACCAATTTTAGTTGCGATCTGCTTTGTAAGTTCAGAAAAAACGTCCCAGAATTCATCTTAGACCTAAAAGGAAGCTTAGCACTAAATTTTCTTTTAATCTAATGTTTAAGTTCAGAAAATTCGAAAATTAAACGTCGCGTTTTACGCGGTTTGGTCGAGAACCCGATTCAATTTTTTGAAACAGTTTCTCAGAGAGCACCTACAACTCTAGAGAAAGCTACATACCAATTTGCATTCGAATCCGTTCCTTAATCATAATCCGTAGCGAAGCACGGGTACTTTCTGCTAGTTCTTTATAGTGCTGAAATGACCCGAACTTTGTGAAAACTTTTTTCTAGAGTTCATCTAAGACCTAAAAGGAAGCTTGGTACCAAGTTTTGTTGCAATGTGATTTGTAGGTTCACAAAAAATACATAAATTTAAAAGTCGCGTTTTTCGCGGTTTGGTCGCGAACCTGATTGAATTTTTTGAAACCGTTTCTTAGCGAGCACCTACTACCCTAGAGGAAGCTACGTACCAAGTTTCATACGAATCCGTTCGGTGGTTTTTGAGATTTCGTGTTTAGTCAGTCAGTGAGTGAGTGAGTTCTTTATAGTGCTGAAATGACCCGAACTTTGTGAAAACTTTTTTCTAGAGTTCATCTAAGACCTAAAAGGAAGCTTGGTACCAAGTTTTGTTGCAATGTGATTTGTAGGTTCACAAAAAATACATAAATTTTAAAGTCGCGTTTTTCGCGGTTTGGTCGCGAACCTGATTGAATTTTTTGAAACCGTTTCTTAGCGAGCACCTACTACCCTAGAGGAAGCTACGTACCAAGTTTCATACGAATCCGTTCGGTGGTTTTTGAGATTTCGTGTTTAGTCAGTCAGTGAGTGAGTGTATATGGCTTATATATGTATAGATTGCCATAGTTAAAATAAAAATTAATTACTAGGTTTTTATTCAAGAGGCCCAATGCCTAAAAATAAATCATACTTATCATTGAATAATCGAGATTCAATAACTAACTATACATTCCAGAAATGCCCTTTCTTTAAATTATTACTTACGTGTATTAATCAGTCCATCTTTCCACCAGAGAACTAGACGACGCGTTACAAATCAAAAAATTATCGTCAGGTCATTTGTCTCTATTAAGTTGAACTTCAAACTTATTTTATACAATGTTCACACACGTAAAAACATATTCTTATATAGTCTGATATAAGACTATGACTGCATGCACTTATATAGTCCTGTGAGCGATTAATACTCAAGAAATTTCGATTTGAAACGCGTCGTCTAGCTCTCTCTTGTAGACAGATTAACTGATTAATGCACGTAAGTAATTATTGATCGTCTGTCCGGGGCTAAAATGTCTAATTTTAACATCTTATAAAGTTGGTTTGGATCTAGCACACCATTGATAAAAATTACCAATACAAAAAAAATTCTTTTAAGGCCATTCCCCTTCAAATATAGTGAAAAGTAAAATGATTAAATGGCAGCGTAAACGAAAAAAAATGTAATATGGCACAGAGAAAAAAGAAACAGATGGCGCTTTCTGTACAGATTACACAAAATAATAATCTGTAGAGATACACATCTGTAACAATAATTACTCTGTTATTATTGTGTATTTGGGGGAAATAAGAGAGGGACTGAAAAGTTGCTGGCCCTGCCATCGCAGTGGTACACTGGGGACATACTGTAGAAATAACAAAATACTCCAGACACTAACTCGACACACATTTAGCGCATTAGTGCATGTGAAATCTGTTTATTTCTTCTCTTTGACTATGGCCATCGATCAAGAGAAATTACAAAAATTATGAAGAAGGTGGAAAGATGTTAATACAAAATGTAAATAATTTTTCAATAATTGGAAAACACTGATATTTTTTAAAAAATCAACCTCGTTCATATTTAGTCAAGTTGGAAAACAATAGAAAAGTAAGGAGTATAAACAGTTTTTAATTAAAGCAATTAAAAGAAAAAAATAACTCAGAACTAAAATAAAAAAATGAGTTCTTCCCTCAAGTAAGTTACCAATCACCTTAGTAACTTTAGTGATACGTTCAGAACGAGAAAAGAGATTTCCAGCCAAGAGATTGAACTTTTTTAATAAAAGAAACTTGTTATACGCGTGTTCATAATAACCGTTCAAGGGTTTTTGGAAAACCCTTAGGGAAATTATTACTTACATGATAACTAAGAAAAAATGTCCTATAAGCATATGTCCAAATATACTTAGTTTTCCGTTTGCTTGTTTGAATCTTAATAACTCCTCAAGATATTACCTTCAAAACCCGCAGATAAATTAGGAATAATAAGAATTAATTTATTATATAGTGTTAAATACATACTTTGTACCATTTAAAATGGCGGCTATATTTATTTTTCAAAGCATGAATATTTTTAAAAATATAAATGTTTCAAAAACATTATAAGATACACAACAATTCCAAGATTTGATTTCATAAAATACGGTAAGTACAAAGATGGTTTAAGTTCGAATGATTAATAACTGATAAGTTGTTAAAGCCATACGTGTTTGTCTACTTGGATGACATAATTATAGTCACACCCACTTTTCAGAAGCATCTAGATATATTGTCTGAAATATTTAAGCGAGTCCGTGAAGCTAAACTTACCTTGAATCATGAAAAATTTAAATTTTGTAGAAGTGAGGTAAAATACCTGGGCTATGTAGTTAGTAAGGAGGGTCTACA
>JAQJVL010002360.1:0-52500 GCA_035578905.1 Stictocephala bisonia | reverse complement strand
TGTTACCGACAGATATAAATTGTCTAAGGTAATTTTTTAATTCAAATTGTCACTTTTTCAAATACCTGGTCTATATTTTTGCATATTATCAATTTTTACCTATCCTAATATGAAATATAGAAATGTAGTTGATTGTTGTATAACCAAATTAAAATTTATAGCTTAATTAATAGGACTATTTAAAAATAAATAAATAAAATAGCTTGTGAATGCGAAAATTCAGAAATGAAGTCCTGTATTTTCGGATGCTGTATGTTATTTTTTCGTTTTTATTTTATTTTTTTATTAAAATATTTATTTTTTATCTTTATTTTTTAATTAAAATAAAATATACTCTTTTCAAAATTAACATTCCTCACAAGGTTTGAGCATTTCTGTATTTTCGAATCCACCTGTTAAGTTTTTTTAATAATTAGGAATTATTTTTACTTGGTGATATAATAATTAACTATATTTCAGAATTATTTTATTACTATGGGTAAAAAAGGATAAACAAATTGAGACAAGGGATTTGAAAAAATGACAATAAGAATTGCAAAATTATTCTAGACAGTTTATATCAGTCGGTAATACTTGTTCTGGTTTCAAGGGAAAACGGTACTTTGGAATTACGTGAAAGCCCCGCCATTACGATCTCCTTATTTACAACCATATAATTTTATAACCAGTGGGTTAACACCACTGTACGTACACGAGGGCCGGGTGGGTCAACACCACTATACGTGGGCGGGTGGGTCAATACCACTGAACGTGTACGAATTGGCGGGTGGGTCATTACCTCTGTACGTGGGCAGGTGGGTCAACATTACTGTACGTGCACGAGTGGGCGGGTGGGACAATACCACTGTACGTGGGCAGGTGGGTCAACATTACTGTACGTGCACGAGTGGGTGGGTGGGACAATACCACTGTACGTGTACGAGTGGGCGGATGGGTCAACACCACTGTACGTGCACGAGTGGGCGGGTGAGTCATTACCACTGTGCGTGTATAGGCGGGGTGGGGGCATGTATTTTAGAATCTGAAATGAAAAGTTAACACAATTTGTTTTGCGTATTTTAAAGGGATTATGAATGATTTATTGCATAATTGTTGGATGAGTTTAGACGATGTTATAGTCTTGAGAACTTGACAAAAATCTGTCCATTGAGTAGAGATAGTGCATGGTACAGTTGTTTTAAAATTGACATATTGAATAGTCTAAAATTGATTACTTAATTCCAAAATAATGAAATGTATCGAATTTAATAAACATTCCCAGTTTTAGGAATCTAATGTAATATATAAATTCAGTTATATTATATAGCAATTGATAAGTAAAATAAACAACCGTTCATGAACAGTAGACATTGTCAAGAGAAAGTTGACCTTACCCTCCTGAACCTGTCCTTTTGGCACACACTGCCCTTAAATTTCTAAATTTGATATCTGCATACCAAAGAAAACTGTTTAAGTGCTGTTCAACTGTGAAGATTTTCGAATGTTGTCAAACATTTGTTTAAACCTAACAACGAAAGGCCGTGGAACTGCCGTTCGAATGTCTTAATTTCCTCCACAAAACAATTTGCTAAAAACGGACAAAGTTACGTTTGTCTGGTTCAGAAGGGGCTAGGTTATTTGTGGTTACAGTTATTTGTACCCTTGGAAAAGGCACAATTGATGTCATTAACAACTGGAAACTTGAACATTAAAATTCCTTGCAATTGTATTTATGTTTATGTACATTTTCAAATGATCCTTGGTGGTCCGTTGTCCCACTAATACAGCTCTAATAGACATCCACACACTATTATACCCGCACAAACACGACAATCTACCGCGTGGCTCCTAATGATCCTTGGTGGTCCGTTGTCCCACTAATACAGCTCTAATAGACATCCACACACTATTATACCCGCACAAACACGACAATCTACCGCGTGGCTCCTAATGCACCATGAATCTTGCTAACCTGTACACTAACTAATGAGAGCATTAGGAATAACACACAAAAGACAAAATGTAAGTACAACTTCAATGATTCGCTCCTTATTATTGATCGTATAGCTACACTTGAAGTGTCATTTTATAGGGGGAGAACTTTTATAGTGGATCATAACCTGCTTCTTTTTTCTTTTTGTAAAATTATACGAGTTTTATAGTATTTGTACAGTGAAATATGCAACACTTAAAATGTCATTATTGACTATTTTACATTAAAAAGCTCAAAAAAGCAACTTATGGACCACTAGATTGGACTTTCAGTAAACAAATAGCACTTACTGTACTTCATTCTAATAATAAACACTAATAAACGCAAACCGTACAGTTGAAATAGAAACGCATGTTTTAGCGCCCTAACGACTAATTCGTGCGAACCAAGTGGCCATGCTATGAACCATTTGCTCCAACTTACTATCCTCGTAATTTATTTAGGCTCATCTTTGTTTAAAGACCACCCTAAAAACACAAAATGTAGATTACAAAACTGAATCTCTTTATAACCAAACGAAAACCACCTTCCACTGCTTATGGCCACTTGTCATGTCTTACTTCTCGTTCTGCTGGCAACAATTTCTATCACTTATTGCCACATATCACATACCATTTTATTTTCTAATTTTTATTCTCAGTTAATTTAGTACATTTAAAATAATGAAACTAGCTGATTTAAGGATAATTTAGGAATATATACCTTTACATTATGTAACGGTTCATTTATTTTAGGGGGTAAAAGTTTTTTATATTCCAATTTTAAATAAGCAATATATTGGGTTTCATATAGGGACACCGGTGAGCTGGTCCCTCCCCCTCCCCCCTCCTACGCGGTAAGTAGGTCAGAGCGACGGTGAAAGTGGTTCAAGGCCAACAGACCACTGCAGCTGACCTAGTTTCTTTGTCGACCGAGGGGTGGGGGAGTACAATAAATACCGGTCCTCGGAGGCACTCGTCAGTGCGACTGAGACTGCGAGAAGGGAAAGACATACGCCGACGTTACACAGCGATACGAAATACAACTGCGGTAAGGCTTATTTGACTACGACCAAATCAGTTAAAGAGTGGATTTGATCAAGCCCCTTTGTATAAGATACTTTTCGTTTCTAGTGCCGCAGCTTAGCAAAGGAGTTTATTTTCCCTCCCTTCGTTTATTTTGGACCTTTATTTAATTTTAGATCATAGTTTGATCTAGTAGCATAATTATTATTTCAGGCTAGGGTAGCCAAGTTATTTTAGTTTAGATCGTAAATTAAATAGCTCCGCTCTGCGTTATAGCACTGTGGGCTAAACTTAATTTTTAAAAGCTCCGCTCTGCGTTATAGCACTGTGGGCTTAAACCGTTTTAAATTGTCAATTATCGTAAATTAAATAGCTCCGCTCTGCGTTATAGCACTGTGGGCTAAACTTAAATTTTAAAAGCTCCGCTCTGCGTTATAGCACTGTGGGCTTAAACCGTTACGTGTCGATTATCGTAAATTAAATAGCTCCGCTCTGCGTTATAGCACTGTGGGCTAAACTTAAATTTTAAAAGCTCCGCTCTGCGTTATAGCACTGTGGGCTTAAACCGTTACGTGTCGATTATCGTAAATTAAATAGCTCCGCTCTGCGTTATAGCACTGTGGGCTAAACTTAACTTTTGGAAGCTCCGCTCTGCGTTATAGCACTGTGGGCTTAAACCGTTTTATTTGTCGATTAGCGTAAACTAAACAGCTCCGCTCTGCGTTATAGCACTGTGGGCTAAACTTAACTTTTGGAAGCTCCGCTCTGCGTTATAGCACTGTGGGCTTAAACCCTTTTTACTTGTCAATTATCGTAAATTCAATAGCTCCGCTCTGCGTTATAGCACTATGGGCTTAAACCGTTTTAAATTGTCAATTATCGTAAATTAAATAGCTCCGCTCTGCGTTATAGCACTGTGGGCTAAACTTAACTTTTAAAAAGCTCCGCTCTGCGTTATAGCACTGTGGGCTAAATTTAAATTTTAAAAGCTCCGCTCTGCGTTATAGCACTGTGGGCTTAAACCGTTTTAATTGTCAATTATCGTAAATTAAATAGCTCCGCTCTGCGTTATAGCACTGTGGGCTAAACTTAACTTTTAAAAAGCTCCGCTCTGCGTTATAGCACTGTGGGCTTAAACCGTTTTATTTGTCAATTAGCGTAAATTTAAATAGCTCCGCTCTGCGTTATAGCACTGTGGGCTGAAACCGTTTTATTTGTCAATTAGCGTAAATTTAAATAGCTCCGCTCTGCGTTATAGCACTGTGGGCTTAAACCGTTTTATTTGTTGATTATCGTAAATCAAATAGCTCCGCTCTGCGTTATAGCACTGTGGGCTAAATTTAAATATTAAATAGCTCCGCTCTGCGTTCTAGCACTGTGGGATAAACTTAACTTTTGGAAGCTCCGCTCTGCGTTATAGCACTGTGGGCTTAAACCGTTTTAAATTGTCAATTATCGTAAATTAAATAGCTCCGCTCTGCGTTATAGCACTGTGGGCTAAACTTAACTTTTGGAAGCTCCGCTCTGCGTTATAGCACTGTGGGCTTAAACCCTTTTTACTTGTCAATTATCGTAAATTCAATAGCTCCGCTCTGCGTTATAGCACTATGGGCTTAAACCGTTTTTAATTGTCAATTATCGTAAATTAAATAGCTCCGCTCTGCGTTATAGCACTGTGGGCTAAACTTAAATTTGAAAAGCTCCGCTCTGCGTTATAGCACTGTGGGCTTAAACCGTTTTAATTGTCAATTATCGTAAATTAAATAGCTCCGCTCTGCGTTATAGCACTGTGGGCTAAACTTAACTTTTAAAAAGCTCCGCTCTGCGTTATAGCACGGTGGGCTTAAACCGTTTTATTTGCCGATTAGCGTGAATCAAGTAGCTCCGCTCTGCGTTATAGCACTGAGGGCTAATTACGTTTCAACGCCGATTTAAGGCAGCAGCGAGGCGAAACGACTCGAACCGAGAAAAGATTTTAGGTAGCTTAGGGTGGACGATGATGAGAGGCCTGTGAGGGTGAATTGTTCACCTAGGCATTCGCTGAGTCCAATTCGTTCGAAGTGAATCCGTCACGTGAAGACTCGTTTATCGAATCCTGGAATTACCTCCCTGAGGCATCCGGCGAATAATGTCGAAAGGCGTTTAGTTAAGGGAAAATAAACGGCATTAGCAACTAAAATATTCGACCCTGACGAAACGACCAGCACAAATGGCGCCCGAACAGGGACTCTGTTAAAAGAGTACGAAATACATATTAAGGTGGTAAAATTTGACTTAAAGTGAAATTAACTCAAAAAAAAAATTGCGAAAACAAAATGAGATTGTTACGAAAATTTTTGAACTTGTGGTTTCGGCTCATGTGGCCGATATTTTATGTTGGCTCACCACCAAAACAAAAACAGGGAGCCCATAAACAGTCCGAAGGTACTGGTTCTAGTAAAGTAAAGACAACACCAGTGGTTACCATAGATACACCAACCGTTACTACGAGCGCTACCGGAAATCCTGAACTACTAGTAGTTACTCAGGCAGAGGCTGCCAGCTATGTAGTTTCTCCCTCCGAAGGCGATCCACGAACTAGTTGGATATACAAACTAAAACGAGAAGAATTACAGCGGGAGATTGAAAAATACGAACTGGACATCGATCAACCTCTTGAACAGTTGAGAAAAACTTTTTCGAAGTTTTGGCGGGATATGTCCTGGAGAAAGGAAGCAGACTCGAACATACAACGCGCAGATAAAGCGGAATCTTTCCATCTCAAAGATAACGTATGTGTCGGACAAAGTGATGCTACTGAGAATGTAGGAAAGATTAAAGAAATGCTTAACATACCACCAAATGCTAGTGGAGAGTCAATATGCAAGGCAATATTGGACTTAAGACTGCGTTCAATGGTAAATACAACTGGAGGAAATTTTGGAGAAATTCCGAAATCAGACAACCCATTTCCTTTGCATTATCGTACGGGAGGTGAAGCATATAGTACGACTACTCGACCAACAGTATCGCTATCTAGACCGCGTGTCTCATCAGAGAGAGGAATACCATTAGAAGCTAATAAACCCGTTCTCGAATATTCTACACTCTGCAGTATGGTCAGGAAGTGGAATATACGTTTTGATGGCCATCGGGACCCAATATCCTTTCTAGAGCGACTAGAGGAGCTTGTGGAAGCATATGAGATTCACCAAGATGACGTCTTAAAAGCACTCCCCGAACTATTTACAAGTACTGCACTGTTATGGTACCGAAATTGTAAGGATTATTGGAACAATTATAAGGACTTTCGGCGAAGTTTTGAATTACAATTTCTTCCTCCTGGATACCAACGGAATTTGGACGAAGAAATTCGACGTCGCACGCAAGGTGAAGGTGAACCGTTCAAAAGCTTTGTTATATCGCTCACCACACTGATGCGGAGAAAGGGAAATCTGTCACTTCAGGAACAGTTAGACATTTTGTATTCCAACATGAAGCCGGAGTATAAAATCACGATGCGAAGGGATGATTTCTTCTCGTTAGAACAAATGCTTCAACAAGCGGAACACGTAGAGAGCTACATCCGAGAGCGAACTTTGTTCAGACCTCCGCCACCACCAGAGATGACTTTAGTTCCAGAGACGGCTTATCATCCACCCAAGAGAAGGGACAAACACTTCCGGAACAGCTTGTCGTCGGTTTCGAAGGAGACATTAATCACCTCAAGAGAAAGGAATACGAGTTTTCATCCAAATTCAGGAAAACCACGAGATCGATGTACGCAGACACAACACTTCGTCACGACCAAATCTAAGAAGGATACAACTCAACGAAGCGACCAGTCCAAGCCAAAGGTTACCTTCGCTGAAGAGGCGGATAAAACACAGTTTTTATGTTGGAATTGTGATCGACGCGGACACTTGTATCGGGAATGCCGATTGCCTAAGAAGCTGAAATGCTTCTATTGTAAAAGATATGGAGTAAAAACTCACGATTGTGGTTGCCAACGGGGAAACGGCGTAAGGACTCAATGGAAGGGAGGTCATCTGAGTCCCAATTAATAAAATACGTAAAACCCTCCAACGAATGGCAAAAATGGTTGGAATACATAAGACAATTCAACACATGTAGCACCACAAATAAAACATCTTGTGATTTGAGACCACACATTTCAGTATCATTATTGGAGGAAGAGGGGGAACTATCTCCAAACGAGATCCTATCGAAAGTGAAAAACCACCCCACCCTGATGAGTCCTCTTACAGAAGACGAGGATATCCCTCCAGGCGACGTAGCCTCAGAAGCACCAGACGAGTCCAGTTTGCTAGTGGAAGGCCCGGCATCTCCAGTCTTGAGTTTGACGTTCGAAGGAAATATGGGAATTGAAGATGACGAAGTAGTCCTGACGACTGACACCGAGACGACCTCCTTTGAACTTTCTGTCTTAGAACTGACCAAGGTCCGGGCAGCTTTAAAGAAAAATAGAGGGAAGAGGAGGAAGAATCGACATCACCGAATACGTAGAATAGGAGCAGATGGGGTCCTCCATAGGATTAATATTCCAAAGAGGAATTTATTATAATACCTATTAGATAATTTGTTTTGCCCTAGAAAGGAAAATTTTTAGTTTCGTTTTATCTTGCAAATTGTGTATTGTTTTAGGATATAGAAGTGATATTTTAGTTTATAAAGTCGAGCATTTATTTTGAGAATTGTATATATATTGTTAGATATAAGAACAAAATTTTGATTTATAAGATAGGAATTTATTTTGATTGTATTATACAGAGTTTGTTATTAGTTTTAAGGAGGTATTCTTCATTTTGTTAGTTATCTCCGCTCTGCGTTATAGCACTGTGGGATGACTAAGTATATTCGTTTTAAGGGGGAGAGTACAAAACATTTTTTTTTTTACAATTTTTTTTCTTTCTGAAAGTCGGTAAGGTGTGTAACGGTTCATTTATTTTAGGGGGTAAAAGTTTTTTATATTCCAATTTTAAATAAGCAATATATTGGGTTTCATATAGGGACACCGGTGAGCTGGTCCCTCCCCCTCCCCACTCCTACGCGGTAAGTAGGTCAGAGCGACGGTGAAAGTGGTTCAAGGCCAACAGACCACTGCAGCTGACCTAGTTTCTTTGTCGACCGAGGGGTGGGGGAGTACAATAAATACCGGTCCTCGGAGGCACTCGTCAGTGCGACTGAGACTGCGAGAAGGGAAAGACATACGCCGACGTTACACAGCGATACGAAATACAACTGCGGTAAGGCTTATTTGACTACGACCAAATCAGTTAAAGAGTGGATTTGATCAAGCCCCTTTGTATAAGATACTTTTCGTTTCTAGTGCCGCAGCTTAGCAAAGGAGTTTATTTTCCCTCCCTTCGTTTATTTTGGACCTTTATTTTATTTTAGATCATAGTTTGATCTAGTAGCATAATTATTATTTCAGGCTAGGGTAGCCAAGTTATTTTAGTTTAGATCGTAAATTAAATAGCTCCGCTCTGCGTTATAGCACTGTGGGCTAAACTTAATTTTTAAAAGCTCCGCTCTGCGTTATAGCACTGTGGGCTTAAACCGTTTTAAATTGTCAATTATCGTAAATTAAATAGCTCCGCTCTGCGTTATAGCACTGTGGGCTAAACTTAAATTTTAAAAGCTCCGCTCTGCGTTATAGCACTGTGGGCTTAAACCGTTACGTGTCGATTATCGTAAATTAAATAGCTCCGCTCTGCGTTATAGCACTGTGGGCTAAACTTAAATTTTAAAAGCTCCGCTCTGCGTTATAGCACTGTGGGCTTAAACCGTTACGTGTCGATTATCGTAAATTAAATAGCTCCGCTCTGCGTTATAGCACTGTGGGCTAAACTTAACTTTTGGAAGCTCCGCTCTGCGTTATAGCACTGTGGGCTTAAACCGTTTTATTTGTCGATTAGCGTAAACTAAACAGCTCCGCTCTGCGTTATAGCACTGTGGGCTAAACTTAACTTTTGGAAGCTCCGCTCTGCGTTATAGCACTGTGGGCTTAAACCCTCTTTACTTGTCAATTATCGTAAATTCAATAGCTCCGCTCTGCGTTATAGCACTATGGGCTTAAACCGTTTTAAATTGTCAATTATCGTAAATTAAATAGCTCCGCTCTGCGTTATAGCACTGTGGGCTAAACTTAACTTTTAAAAAGCTCCGCTCTGCGTTATAGCACTGTGGGCTAAATTTAAATTTTAAAAGCTCCGCTCTGCGTTATAGCACGGTGGGCTTAAACCGTTTTAATTGTCAATTATCGTAAATTAAATAGCTCCGCTCTGCGTTATAGCACTGTGGGCTAAACTTAACTTTTAAAAAGCTCCGCTCTGCGTTATAGCACTGTGGGCTTAAACCGTTTTATTTGTCAATTAGCGTAAATTTAAATAGCTCCGCTCTGCGTTATAGCACTGTGGGCTGAAACCGTTTTATTTGTCAATTAGCGTAAATTTAAATAGCTCCGCTCTGCGTTATAGCACTGTGGGCTTAAACCGTTTTATTTGTTGATTATCGTAAATCAAATAGCTCCGCTCTGCGTTATAGCACTGTGGGCTAAATTTAAATATTAAATAGCTCCGCTCTGCGTTCTAGCACTGTGGGCTAAACTTAACTTTTGGAAGCTCCGCTCTGCGTTATAGCACTGTGAGCTTAAACCGTTTTAAATTGTCAATTATCGTAAATTAAATAGCTCCGCTCTGCGTTATAGCACTGTGGGCTAAACTTAACTTTTGGAAGCTCCGCTCTGCGTTATAGCACTGTGGGCTTAAACCCTTTTTACTTGTCAATTATCGTAAATTCAATAGCTCCGCTCTGCGTTATAGCACTATGGGCTTAAACCGTTTTTAATTGTCAATTATCGTAAATTAAATAGCTCCGCTCTGCGTTATAGCACTGTGGGCTAAACTTAAATTTTAAAAGCTCCGCTCTGCGTTATAGCACTGTGGGCTTAAACCGTTTTAATTGTCAATTATCGTAAATTAAATAGCTCCGCTCTGCGTTATAGCACTGTGGGCTAAACTTAACTTTTAAAAAGCTCCGCTCTGCGTTATAGCACGGTGGGCTTAAACCGTTTTATTTGCCGATTAGCGTGAATCAAGTAGCTCCGCTCTGCGTTATAGCACTGAGGGCTAATTACGTTTCAACGCCGATTTAAGGCAGCAGCGAGGCGAAACGACTCGAACTGAGAAAAGATTTTAGGTAGCTTAGGGTGGACGATGATGAGAGGCCTGTGAGGGTGAATTGTTCACCTAGGCATTCGCTGAGTCCAATTCGTTCGAAGTGAATCCGTCACGTGAAGACTCGTTTATCGAATCCTGGAATTACCTCCCTGAGGCATCCGGCGAATAATGTCGAAAGGCGTTTAGTTAAGGGAAAATAAACGGCATTAGCAACTAAAATATTCGACCCTGACGAAACGACCTCACAATTATTCTTAGTTAACCTAAATCACAACGGTATTTATACAATATTACCTTTTCTCTAACTGTCAAGCCACCGCTGGTAATTCGGGAGCCCTATAGTAGACGTCATCGGAGTAAAACATGCTGTTCGTATTACTGTATTAATTATAATAATTTATAGTTGACATTGTATGATTCTTAAGGGTTTAATATAACATCAAGAATTATATTTAAAGTTTCAAATATTTAAATGTTAAAAATAATAAAGATACTTAATTTTTACAGGAACTATTTTATGGAATACTATAACAGTTTTTCCCCTGTTATAGTATTCCACTGGGGTGCCAGGGCATGCCAGTTTGGGGGGAGGGGGGAGAGGAGACAGGCGGGTACCTGAAGAACCAAACGAAGAGAGGGAAAACGACATTTTTGATATTGTAAATGAATAGTTTTTCTCAAATTATTTGTCTTTAATGAGGCAAGAGAACAGGTCGATGGTGGCCTTGTTACAGATTATGAACCTCTCATTTAGGTACAAGGAAGACTCCAGCGCCTTTCCTAATTTGGCGGTGCTTTCCTTGGGATGTAGGCGCCCCCCTGGGCTTGTAGGTGCCCTCTTTTTAATATGGGTGACATGCTGTAAGGTAAGGCACCCCCTCAGTATACAGGCGCTGTTAGACATCCTACTTCCGTATAAGGCGCCTACTTCTTTATAGATGTATTCGCCCTCTTCTTAGACACCTTGCTGCAATGAAAGGCGCCCCTTAAAGCGTATTTTAAAAGCGTATACAATTGTGTTGCAAATGTTTTCCAAATGTTTTGCCTCATAATCTAGAATTAACTTATAAAAATTCACTGAACATAATTAAAATACAATCCTTAGAGAGTTTTAAAAAATCGGCAATTGAAAACTGTATATAGTAGACTACTTGATCGTTAATACAATGTATTGAAGCTAGAATTCTTGGAATTAGAAGCCGGACGCCTGACGCGCCGAATTGTCATCTGCTCTGATAAAACTTTTCCCACAGTCTACCCAGATGTATTCTTGTCAGGAAATTCCCTATTGTTACACTTTTCTGATATTAGCAATATTTTAAGTCAGTATGTAACGAAATACCGTAAAATGTACAACTACGTCTCGGGCCCCTCCAGTTATTTAAAATTGTATATGTTTTAAATAAAGATTTGATTTGCGATGTCTATAAAATTAATTGGTGCAGAATGCCTGAAACGTAAAAAGACAACAGAAGACACCGAACATAATCTGCTAAAAGGTTTTTAAAAGATGTACGCGTATTTAAAGCCGTCAGCGACAAAAAGTGAGTCACACAGTTCATCGGTTACCAAAGATTCTTAAGATACAAGGCCTCCACAATCATCAGTTGAAAGCACATCTGAACGTAATGAACAATGAAAATAATGCCTTGGGTCTGGCTAACAAAATCAAGTCACATACCTTCATTTCTTTCCTAGTGTTGTGGCACTTGAACCCTTTTATAATTAATTTAATAAGCAAGATTTTACAAGAGCAACAAATCAACATTGGCAGGGCTGTTGAACTTATAACTAAAGTAAGGTCATATTTCATCGAAATAAGGACCAGTGAGGGCATGGAAAAACTTTTCGTTGCCAGAGAAATCGTCTGGAACTGGACCAATATTTTGTCACCAGTTGACTAAAGTACGTCATCAGAGGTTAAGAAAAATATTAATTACGAAGCTTCCGACGACCCGCCTCATATGCCAAGGATTTGTCCAGAAAAAACTTTTACTTTTTCATACTTGATTAGGCCATCGTATCTTTAACAGAAAGGTTTGAACAGCTTCTTAAATATAAAGACATGTTCGGTTTCTTGTTTGCTTGCATAATTTTGAAGGTAAGACGCTTACGAAAAACTGCACGTATTTAGTTATTTCCTTGACAAGTGGGAAAGACAGTGATGTATATGGAATCCAACTATACAACGAAATTGAAACGTTCAAAGCAGTTTTAACAGACAATAAAAAGAAAGAAATGAACACCATTTGATGTTCTTCGTTACATAACTTTGAACGGATATATCGAAAATTTCCCTAATTGAAATATAGCTCTGCGAATTGTGCTGACTCTTCCCGTAACTTTAGCTTCAGAAAAACGATCATTTTCCAAGCTGAAAATAATTTTAAAATTACCTACGGTCAACAATGGCTCAAGAGCGCTTGGTAGGCTTAGCAACAATGTCCACTGAATTTGACAGTCTTAATGATTTGGACGTCAACTCTATAATCTCTGAATATGCTGAAAGAAAAAAAAGAAGAGTTCATATCGACGGGGAATAAACCTTTTGGATAACTGATATGAAATGAAAATGAAATGAAAAATGTCTTTATTGTATTTTCTCCTTATACAAATGGTGAGGTTAAGGTAACTAACATGTTTGGTAAGGTTTTGGTTTCTAGTAAGCTTGCTTTGATATCTTAGTAATAAAATATGCTTTGTTGTTTCATTATAATTATTTTATTTAGATCGATGGAGCGGTGGAGGGAACATCATTATCGTTTATAAAGGGCTCAACTCTATTGTAAAATAATTATCATTGTAGTACCTTCTCTGTATGCGTCACGTAGAGTTCTTTAAAGAATATGGATACTGAACTGTACCGTTTTTACTATCTTAAAAATCCACTAAAACTAGAAATGGTTGTTAAAATTTGAGTATTCCATGAATGTTGCCATATTAACACGTGTGTGTGTGTGTGTGTGTGTGTGTGTGTGTGTGTGTGTGTGTGTGTGTGTGTGTGTGTGTGTGTGTGTGTGTGTGTGTGTGTGTGTGTGTGTGTGTGTGTGTGTGTGTGTGTGTGTGTGTGTGTGTGTGTGTGTGTGTGTGTGTGTGTGTGTGTGTGTGTGTGTGTGTGTGTGTGTGTGTGTGTGTGTGTGTGTGTGTGTGTGTGTGTGTGTGTGTGTGTGTGTGTGTGTGTGTGTGTGTGTGTGTGTGTGTGTGTGTGTGTGTGTGTGTGTGTGTGTGTGTGTGTGTGTGTGTGTGTGTGTGTGTGTGTGTGTGTGTGTGTGTGTGTGGGTGTGTGTGTGTGTGTGTGTGTGTGTGTGTGTGTGTGTGTGTGTGTGTGTGTGTGTGTGTGTGTGTGTGTGTGTGTGTGTGTGTGTGTGTGTGTGTGTGTGTGATTGTGAGTGTGCGTGTGCGTGTGCGCGTGCGCGCGTTTGTGCGTGTCTGCACAGCGCTAAAAACTCAGGAGCCACCCCTGATTACGACCGAATCATTAAAATAGAAACCGATGGTTTTGTATTTTTTCATTAAGCGAAACGACCGCTTTAAAGCAATAACTGTAAAAAAGGCCAAAGGAAGAATTTTTCCTTTTACATCACATCCATAGCAGATATGAAAAAATTTTAATAATTGTTAGACATCGAACATTTGATAAAGAACTAAAATAAACTATCATAGGTACAAACAGGAGAGATGAATGCAAGTGAAAAAATGTGTATTATGTAAAATATGTTACGAAATATGAAAAATCGTAGCAGCTTCTACGTTAGTTGTGTTTAATATGAGACCAGAGGATGAATATGAGGTAAGGACGTACCTGGAGAAGTGAGTCTGCTTCTTGAGGCAGTCGATGAGTTTTGTACTGGATTTGTTGTTGTTTATGATCGTTTGTTGTGCGAGAGGCTTCTCTTCACCCATTTTCTTGGCGGGGCGTTTGGCAACGGACTGTCGGTGACTGGGGGTGGCCTGGGATGACTCGGAGGGGGGCGGCGCAGGGGTGCGCGGACCCCGACGTCCACCGGTCAGGAATAACGAGACACTCTTGATTAAAGTGCCCCCCCTCATGGCGTCCCGGGACTCAGCCACTGCCAATAGTGAAGTTGGTGGATCAACTCAGGTGAAGACAGCCCTCGGACTTTTAGCACGTTTTGGAACATGAAATACAATACAAATAAAATATCTAAGGGTTAAGGACAATAGTTGTAAAACTACGAGTATATTGTATCTTTGCAGTATTGTTAGTTTAAAATATAAGGATATGTTTTTATATTTTACAATATTAAATTGAACGTCTTATGAACTCATTTGTTTTCAAAATGTAACTTAAGACAACATTTATAAACAATACTGTATATGAAGTTTTAGTAGTTTTTACAAATTTCTAATAACTTCACAACTGTACTTATCTTCCAGATAGTAAACTTAATGTGCCTACTGACAACTGTTAACAACTACAATAACTTCATATCAAGACCTATATTTGGCTTTACTTTGACTTAGAATTTCGTACGGAATGATTAAGCTTTTTCCTTAAAAGACCAAGTACCTATCTACGTCTTACTTCTTAATTTAAACATCTCACTTGAGGATGAAGTCAGATTGCAGAGACCGAAACGCAGTGAGTAATCTTCAGATTAACGATTGTAAACAACCACAATAATCCCATTATCCTTGTAAACATTCCATGTTTTACAAATTATTAAACAATAGACATTATATTAAGTTGTGTTATGTGCCGTAGCACAGAGTCGAGTCGGATAGCCGCTTTACTCTTTCTTGGTTTTTGTTTGTGTGTCTGTGTTTCATTTCATCGTTCCTTGTTTTCTCTTCGTGTTGGTCTTTCTCATCGTTTTCATTTTCTGCTTGGCCAGCTAACGTTGTCTATGTCTAAATATTGTTTTTTAGTGTTAATATTATTTAAAGTTGTTATTTAATGATGTTTCTGTCCAATATTTATCAATTTTGGAATTTAAAAAAATATTTTTCTTTTGCTACCTATTCTTGTTACATGTCTGTACATGCCTAGTCTATTTCAAAGTAATTGTTCTTATGTTTCTTTTTTAATATTATTTAATTTGTTTTCATTCTTTTGTATTCTGGTTTTTAATTTATTTAAGTAATGTTCAAATTTTACTAAACTTATTAACTCTTTTTTTCCAGATGTATCTTATTATAGGAATAGCCCCTTTTCACGATTTTTCCTGACTTTACATACTTTTGCTATAATTGTGTATTTTCTAATTGGGTAAATGTTTGCTTGTAGTATCTATCTCCACCTAATTAATTTCATTAATTAGGAGTTTTAAAAAAACCTTCTATTTTAACTATATATTTTGATTCTATATATATATATATATATATATATATATATATATATATATATATATATATATATATATATATATATATTTTAATCCTAATAATTTTTTAATTTTTGTGTTTTCTCTCCTGTATGGTGCTGCTATTAATTTTGTGGGATCGTTTCAGATTTTGGCTTCAGTGCCCGGGAGGGGAGATGGTCGTCACCTGCATTGCCTTCCTTCTGGATGTCGCTTGAAGACGTAGTGGAGGACCTACGGGCTGGGCCGTCCTTTAGGCCTTCTTTGCGGCCCAGAGGGAGCAGCCACCTATGCGCTGTTGACTGTTTCTCCAGGCAGAAGACTTCAGCATGCAGGTGACATCGTTTCATTTACTTCCTTCTTGTTCAGACCTCCCGGGCTCCCAGATTTTGTGTTGCTTAAAGATAAAAAAGAAGAAAACAAAAACTGCATAGTTCTTCAGTGAATTTATTTAGGAGTTTGTGTGATTGGGTGGGACTGTTCTTTTGTCGGGACTTAGTGTTTAAGAGTGGGGGTTTCTGAGCTGCAAAAAAAGAGTACCGTTCGATTTTATTGTTTTAATTTAATTTTTGTTGTTGATATGGTCTTTTCTTGTGAACGGGGTTCTCGGGGGCTTGCCTTAACTTCCCTTTCTCATTAGGAGCCTCATTAGGAGGTTTTGCTTTCTTGATTCGGTGTAATTATTAATTTAAATCCGTTCGATTTTTTTCTTTTTCTAAATTGGCTTTTAGAAAAAGCCAATTTAGAAGCCAAAACTTTTCTAAATTGGCCTAACCTCGAAATTACTTTTGCGTTCCCGAGGACCCGGATAGTAAAGCTGCTATTGTTGTATCTATTAATTATTTTGTTATCTTTATTTATGTGTAGATATTGTTAAGTATTGTTTCTTGTTGTTTTCTTTTGTCTATTCGTTGTTTTATTTGCTATTTATTTATTTATTATTGTTAAAGTTATACCAATATTGTTGTTTCCTAATTATTTTATTGTTATATTTTTATAGTGTTTTCTTTTCTATACTTCTGTTAATTTGTTGACTAACCTTAAAATTAAAAAAAATAAATTAATTAAAAAAGTAACGCAAGAACGGGCAACCGCCTAATTTTCTTATCTCTGATGTGATTAACTTTAAATTATTTCTTTAATTTAATTTTTTATTTAACTTTAATTAATTTCTCTTTAATAAATTAAAATGTATTAAATTAAAAACACATGTTGACCGTAACTTGTGTTTTTTTCAGTGTTCTCCTGAGTCTGGTGCATTCACACCCACCCTCTTTGATCCTAGAGTTTTAATTGCGGGAGGGTGTGTTGCAGTTAGTATTCAAAACAACGAAATTATTAAAACTGTGTAATTTTTCTTGTTGAACAATCGTGTGATGAACTGCACCCACCAGGTAGTCATTAATGTAAAGCACCGACATAGTAAGTGCATATCACATGCACCTATAGAGTAGGTGCCCGCATATTAAACCCATCAAGTAGAATCATCTACTGCACCTACCAAGTAAGTGCATACTCCACAGACATAGTAAGTGTATACTACACCAGTACACCGACATAATAAGTGCATATCACATGCACCTATAGAGTAGGTACCCGCATATTAAACCCATCAAGTAGAATCATCTACTGCACCTACCAAGTAAGTGCATACTCCACAGACATAGTAAGTGTATACTACACCAGTACACCGACATAGTACGTGCATAGCACATGCACCTATAGAGTAGGTACCCGCATATTAAACCCATCAAGTAGAATCATCTACTGCACCTACCAAGTAAGTGCATACTCCACAGACATAGTAAGTGTATACTACACCAGTACACGACATAGTACGTCCATATCACATGCACCTATAGAGTAGGTACCCGCATATTAAACCCATCAAGTAGAATCATCTACTGCACCTACCAAGTAGGCTAAGGGCATACTCCACAGACATAGTAAGTGTATACTACACCAGTACACCGACATAGTAAGTGCATATCACATGCAGCTATAGAGTAGGTACCCGCATATTAAACCCATCAAGTAGAATCATCTACTGCACCTACCAAGTAGGCTAAGGGCATACTCCACAGACATAGTAAGTGTATACTACACCAGTACACCGACATAGTAAGTGCATAGCACATGCACATATAGAGTAGGTACCCGCATATTAAACCCATCAAGTAGAATCATCTACTGCACCCACCAAGTAAGTGCATACTCCACAGACATAGTAAGTGTATACTACACCAGTACACCGACATAGTACGTGCATAGCACATGCACCTATAGAGTAGGTACCCGCATATTAAACCCATCAAGTAGAATCATCTACTGCACCTACCAAGTAAGTGCATACTCCACAGACATAATAAGTGTATACTACACCAGTACACCGACATAGTACGTGCATAGCACATGCACCTATAGAGTAGGTACCCGCATATTAAACCCATCAAGTAGAATCATCTACTGCACCTACCAAGTAAGTGCATACTCCACAGACATAGTAAGTGTATACTACACCAGTACACGACATAGTACGTGCATATCACATGCACCTATAGAGTAGGTACCCGCATATTAAACCCATCAAGTAGAATCATCTACTGCACCTACCAAGTAGGCTAAGGGCATACTCCACAGACATAGTAAGTGTATACTACACCAGTACACCGACATAGTAAGTGCATATCACATGCACCTATAGAGTAGGTACCCGCATATTAAACCCATCAAGTAGAATCATCTACTGCACCTACCAAGTAGGCTAAGGGCATACTCCACAGACATAGTAAGTGTATACTACACCAGTACACCGACATAGTAAGTGCATATCACATGCAGCTATAGAGTAGGTACCCGCATATTAAACCCATCAAGTAGAATCATCTACTGCACCTACCAAGTAAGTGCATACTCCACAGACATAGTAAGTGTATACTACACCAGTACACCGACATAGTACGTGCATACTCCACCGAGAGTTTTTTTTTCTTTTTTTTATTACGATGGGAATAAAAAAACACTAGTCAGGGCCCTTAATCCAGACATATAGTTTATGGGACTCGCACCCACCTAAAACCCATCGGTCGCGGCAGAATTCCCTCTCGGAACCGCTTGCCGCATTTACTTCAAGAAGGTGCCTACGTGAACCCTCACTGGGTTACTACTGCGGTTTTCCACCGTGACTAGGAATGTCGGTGCCACATTAAGTTTCTTCACTCTTCTTTTGCTTTGACACCCTGTCTACGTAAGCAGCTACATTGTTCCAGATCGCTCGGCTGAGAACTATTTGTCGAACAATAGTGTCCGCCGGTAGTGGGCTGATGACTGCTTCCATCTCTCTGATTTTAAATTCCTCATAATCAAGTAACCTCTAACTCCAAAAAAAAAAAAAAGATCCTAGACTTGTTCATTGGACTGATCAATTGACTTGAACATTTTTTTGCAGTTAAAAAATCCTTTGGCCAAGGCTACTCTACTTGCTCATCCATCAATGTCAGCATCTCTAGCCATCATGACTGATGCATCAGAACGGTCCGTTTGAGGGGCTGTTCATCAAATTATGGGCATATGCATCCTGTAGGATACTTTTCTCGTAAAGTGAATGCTCCTCAGACAAATTACAATACGTATGATAAAGAGCTTTTAGCGATATATTTACTTGAAGGAAGGGAGTTTACAGTTTTCACTTATGTATGATTTTGTTCAAGAAAAAGATGCTACGTCCTCTAGGAGAGCTCGCCATTTCGAATACATCAGCCAATTCACTACGGACATCAAGTATTTACCTGGTAGTTAAAACCAGTCGCTGATACACTTTCTCGGACAAAAGAGATTGTATTATCCTCAATCATAGATTTTTATGAAATTGCAACGGCTCAACAATCAAATTCTGAGCTTAAAATGATTCTTCAAGAAACCCCTGGTTTATTAAAATCATTTGTACCTGTTGGTTACGATTCCTCTGTGTACTCTGAGATTTCAACTTCAGCTCTACGGCCTTCATACCTCAAAACTTTCGTCAACGAGTTTTCGCAGCTCTTCATAACCAAACTCATCTCGGAGTCAGAGCTTCTTTGAAACTTGTGAGCAATACGTATTTTTGACCAAATATTCGTCGTGACATAACCAACTGAGCTCGCTCATGCGCCACACACAGTCTCATCATGACTTTCACTTTGCCAGAACACAGGGGTTCGCATGTTCATCTTAATATCATCACCACCCGAGAGTAAGACATACTGTCTCACCTGTATACTATATATATACAGGTGTATACATATATATATATATATATATATATATATATATATATATATATATATATATACACCTGTATACTGTATACTAGATGTCACTGCCGAATCTACCACTAGGATTTTTGTCGATGGTTGGGTGGCTCGTTTTTGTGTACTAACTCGTATAACAACTGATCAGGGCCATCAGTTTGAATCTCGGCTTCTGCAAGTATTTTTAAAGTTACTTGGTATTGAACATCATCACACAATGGCCTACCATCCACAGAGCAATGGTATTCTTGAACGTTGGCATCGTACTCTCAAGGCAGCAATAATTTTTAATGGTTCAAATGATGGACAAAAAGACTTCCTATTATTTTTCATGGGCTCCACTCGTCTATCAAAGAATAATTGAATATCTATCTGGTTTAAATGTATTGGACGGTGATTGACAGACATTGCGTTTACCAGCTGATTTTTTTTTTTTTTTTTTATTTATTTTCCAACCATAACACTCTACATAATTAAAACCTGAGTCATTTGCTGAGACAGTTTAGGAACGTCTTCAAGATTTTCGATCCAGTGCTACTTCCTATCACAACCACCGGATCCCTAAAGGACTTCAAACAGCTACTCACGATTTTGTCAGAGTTGATGGTTTAAAGAGCTCATTGCAAGCACCCTACGAAGGTCCTTTTCTGGTTGAACAGAGGGGTGCCATAGTTATTAAGCTTCGTATAAAAAATGCATCTAAGTATATAAGCATAGACCACCTTAAACCTGCTTTTTTGAAGATCAAACTCCATCGATTTCTTTGATTTCTCATCAACGAGCACCTAAATCTATAAAACCAGTCCCTTCTGTATCCCCTCATGTTCTGAAATCTCTCAACAGATCCATTACGTCACGTTACGGGAGAAATGTAAAATTACCAGCACACCTACAGCGAGACTATGACTTACGGAGAGCCCCTTGAGGGGGGAAGCTGTGTAGAGGTATACCTCTATGCTTCACGGTGTGTAGAAAATTATAAACTTACTAGCAGAAAGTACTCGTGCTTCGCTATGGATTATGATTAAGGAACACTTACATTAGGACCTATGTACGGGTTGTGTATTTTCACCGAGGAACGAAATAATTAATTGTTAGTAACTCGAGTACATCTGCCCGTTGGTTTACCAGAATTAAATTTGAGAAAATGAGTCTGGCGTATCCAGTCTCGCCACGGGGAGGCCGGCAGGTAGAGACCATATTTACAACTTATTTCAAAAAAAAAAAATATATATATATAACATTTAATTAAAAACACCGGGTAGTTTTATTTGGTAAGGCAGTCACCCTAGCCTCTGCCGAATCAATCACACCGGGTAGTTTTATTTGTTAATGCAGTCACCCTAGCCTCTGCCGAATCAATCACACCGGGTAGTTTTATTTGGTAAGGCAGTCACCCTAGCCTCTGCCGAATCAATCCCACCGGGTAGTTTTATTTGGTAAGGCAGTCACCCCAGCCTCTGCCGGAACAGTCTCACCGGGTAGTTTTATTTGGTAAGGCAGTCACCCTAGCCTCTGCCGAATCAATCCCACCGGGTAGTTTTATTTGGTAAGGCAGTCACCCTAGCCTCTGCCGGAACAGTCTCACCGGGTAGTTTTATTTGGTAAGGCAGTCACCCTAGCCTCTGCCGGAACAGTCTCACCGGGTAGTTTTATTTGGTAAGGCAGTCACCCTATCCTCTGCCGGAACAGTCCCACCAGGTAGTTTAATATATGCAAGTACTTAAATATATTTTAGTACATTTTAGTCTGATAGATATATACGGACAGCCAAAATTGATGTTGTTGTTGTTTTCTTAAGTGCCTAGTACCTCTTTGTAAACAACATTTTTAGTCCTTTTTTCTGGCTGAAGGACGACCAGACTGTCAGATGAGCTTACTCTAGAACATGCTACGTATAACTGGCCACGGGAGAAACAGTCATATCTCAGATCTACCCAGCCATCTTCAAACTTTGTCCTTGTGCCTTGTTAATAGTCATGGCATAGCATAATTTTACAGGGAACTGCAGACGTTTGAATGCAAAATGGTAGTCTGAGGGAATAAGAGGAATTCGGGGAATAAAAACAGTTTCTCCTTGACCAACGCCTGTAAATATTGTCGCTTCAATAACATGTTTATGCAGAGTTTTCACCTGCAGCCTGGTACCGTTACAGAGTTTGGGAGGGTTTAGGTTGCGGAGTAGCATTATTGGAGCACCGACTTTTAGAGAAAGAACATGAGGTGGAATTCCAGGGGGGTTCAGAGTGTGGAGAAACTCTGCTGGATAGTGAACAGCGTCTTCTGTCTCAACCACTGAGTCCACAGATTCATACCTCACAACAGCAGAAGGCAATTTTTCTAACAACGAAAGGTTTATTATATTTGCAGAGTCGTTAGTTGGGGTAAGAATTGCCCTCTCTTGCAACCATGTTGGACTATTGTTCACATTGTCATTTAAGTTAGGATATATCTTGTCAAGCAGTGTCTTCATATCACTAACAGTATGACAAAGATTTTGAGGTATTGCACATTTACCTTCATGATCTTCTATAGTTTTACCATCACCTATTTGTAAAACTAATGTAGAAAATTCTTCTGCTTTCAAATCTCCATTCAAATGAACTCTCATGTTAACTCTCAAAGACAGGATTTTAATTTTTGGCCATAAGAAGGATGACTTAAGGCACGCTTTCACCTCATCAGCCCGAGTTCCTCGAGGTATCACTGGCAAGGTTTGCCTGAAGTCTCCAGCCAGCAGAACTGTTACTCCGCCCATTAGACGTTTGCAGTTCCTGATGTCTTGAAGTGACCTGTCCAGAGCCTCTATACCTCCTTTGTGGGCCATGGTAAACTCGTCCCGAACAATTAATACTGTTTCTTTGAGTACCTGGCCCATATTGCTTTGTCTTGATATGTTGCAAATAGGTGTTTCTGAGTGGTTCAGGTTGAGAGGCAACTTGAAAGCTAAATGAGCCGTCTTCCCACCATCAAGCAGTGTCGCAGCAATGCCAGAGGATGCAACTGCGATGGCAATCTTTTTCTCACTCCTTATTTTTGCTAACAACAAATTGATCAAAAATGTTTTTCCGGTACCACCAGGAGCGTCCAGGAAAAAGAGTTGCCCAGATTTTGAAATAATACTGCAGGTAATTTCTTTGTAAATATTCAGTTGTTCTTCGTTCAGCTTTAGAACATTTCCAGCAACCATTTCACAGAGCTGGACTACATCGAAAGAAATTTCTCTGAGGCGTTCCAGGTTGTTAGTGATGGACTCTTGCTCGCGAAGTGGTGTAGGAAGACCATAGTTTTGGAGACGGTTGCCAGACATTGAATACACCAAATCTTCGAGTAAAGCCAAACATTTGTTGTACACAATGTCCATACGCTGTTGCACATCCCCAAACTCTGTCTCCATCGACCTCTTTACGTCATCCGCCAAACTGTCGTGGTGTTTTTCCCATAATGTGAGAGGACTACTTACTTGGCAAAACACCAACATGATGGCAAGTAGTTCGCGGATCTTGGACGGGGAGTCTGAGAGTGAAGCTTCTTCTAGTGTTCGATCCCAGTGAGTGTCGTCTTCGAGCAAACCAAGAGCTGTATATGCAGACTGAAACGTTTGGTGGACCACTCCATTTACGTTCCTAAGATATTCAAATGACGTAGGCCCTTTAACTTCGTGTAGGAGAAGGCGTAGAAAATAGCACTCAGAGTTATTAGGGTGAACAGTATATACCCTGCCTAAAACCTGATCTTTTTTCACCCCGGGATAGCCTGGTACTGATTTCCCTTGCTTTCTTCTACAAAAGGTATTCTTTTTCCATACGAAATATGACGGAACTTCAGAGTAAAGGAGGGTTCTTGCAAACGCATCGGTTTTGCACAGATCGAAGAAGCCCAAAAGAGTAGTTTTTGGCGAGTTGTTTAGCCTTTCCATGACATTTTCTTCGTTAAAATAAACTCTTTGGCCGTTTTCAAGATGAACTGCAAGATGCATGACTGGGGGATGGCGATCGTGTATTGGAAAGCAGAGAATTCACCAGACAGCTTCAGAAGTACTAATGTAGCTTCCTGTCTGGTACCTTGTCACCTCGTCAAGTTCATTTTCAACTGTAAAAGCTGCTTGATCGGACCCTTTGTTGACGTATTTGCAAATATATTTGATAGAATTGACAGAGTTGCAGTACTCGACGTTGATATGCGCTGAAAAGGTGCGAGACAGGACACGGTTAAAAGGTACCACCCATTGATTGTCAAGCTTTACCCCGTTGATGTCAACAACAAATCCACCATCTGAAGGAGAACGCCTACGGTATTTAGGATAACCGTCTTCCCCAGTCTGTGTTTCTCTTAGTAGAGGACGGGATACTTTTTGCTGCAAGCTCCATTAACCATACAGGGCGAATTTCTGTTGAGAGCACCACATGGGCCGTGGATCATAGTTGACTTCACAATCTCATGGAGGGCAGGGTCTAGCTCTGGGTCAGGTATCTCTGCACAATTTGTCAATCATGTCTGGTTTAATCTTTTCTTCTAGCCAAAGGAGAATGTGTACATGAGGAAGGCCTCTTATTTGCCATTCTATGGAGAACATGTGACATCTACATGCTCCAAATATAGACCCTTTCGTTAGTTTCATCAAATGCTTCACTTTTAAGTAGAAAACCCGCGCTACCAAGTCATGTCTGTGCTGAGCCTTCTGACCTTCCTTGAGCAGTTCACATATCTCTCGCCATTTTGGGTTGCACGTAAAAGTTATAAAGAGATCTGGACGACCAAAATGGCGGACATAGGTCATGGCATCCTGAGTACGCTCATGCATGTAGCGAGGTCCTCCAGTGAAGCTTGATGGCAGTACAACCATCTTACCCAGCTCAGATACCTGAGCATCAGCTTTCCTCATGGCATCCTTCAAGTGAATGTAGTCTTCACTCCTCAACTTTTTTTGGTTGTTTCGAATGAAGTTTAGCCGTTCTGTTTCAATTTTTGCGTACATATCAACCAAAAATTGGTTGAGGAGGTTGCGAAACAAAAGTAAATATGGTTCTTCGCCTTCTCGCTCCATTAAATTATATCCGTAGAAATCAGCTGCAGACACAGTTTTCTTAAGTGCTGTCTTGGTGTTTGGGTCACGCTGAGGGATGTTGATACAATAGCCATCTTCACCACGGCAGAACATGAGAGGATACTGAAGAGAATCATACGCTCGATGTAGCTCACTGATTCTTATCAGTTTGTCTTCCCTACTGTATAGCACAATGTCTCGCTTTTCAAACACCTGGCCTACAATCAAGACAGCAACTTCGTTAGTGGTAGGAGTATTGTAACGTCCCTTGTGAGCACTCGAAGGCTTCTGGTCAGCAGTGATAACTACCTGGAAATCTTGCTGATCTTTGGGAACAGAATCAATAGCAGCTTTGAACTCTTTGATATATTTGTTATGTTCATGAAGAATTTTTTGGAGCTGGCCTACCAATGCTGGCTTGACATCTTGAAAGTACCTACAGCGAATGTCTCTTTCACGGTAATCATCACCAACAAAATATATCTGAAGGAAAGACGGCTGCTGTTGTGTTCGAGGCATTAGACTCCCTATTCTATGATAAACCTGGGCCTTGCACCTTATATGTTGGCATGAAATGGTCTCCTTTTATCTCTTTTGCTCCAAACGACGTCATTTGGAAACAACCGTTGTATTTGCGAATATTATTAAGAAAATGCTCAGCCTCAGGATGGTCATGAGAAAGAAGGCTATGTAAGGGGTCGGGATATTTTTGAAAGGGAAGCAGTTGAACTTTTCCATTACTGCAACACATTCCGGGGCTTTCGTCTTTCCATTTTAAAGCATGGCAGAAATTGCACTTTTCTCGAGGTCCAAGTTGAACTATTTTATCTGTAGAATATTCAATGTTTGGGTCATACTTGAAACCTGAGAGTTTCTTGATTATCCATGGCAGTAACTTTACTTGTGCACGCCTCTCATTGTACTTTGGCGTAGCCTCACGATTAACTTCAGGATGGTTTTTTGAGTACTTCTTTACAGACTTTCTGTTAATCTCGGGGTTGTTCTCGGTATATTTTTTAACAGCCCTTCTGTTTACTTCTGGGTGGCTCTCGGCATATTTTTGAACAGCCCTTCTGTTTACTTCTGGGTGGCTCTCGGCATATTTTTGAACAGCCCCCCTGTGCACTTCAGGCTGGCTCTCGGCATATTTTTTAACAGCCTTTCTATGCATTTCAGGGTGGCTCTCCGTATTTTTAGCAACAGACTCCCTAACCTGCTTTTTTCGGATGGAATCAGTGAATCTTTTCCTTCGTTTTCTATCTCTAGATTTTTGAGGTGTGATCACTGTTACGATTGATTCGTCCGAACTCATGTCTAAGGGAGTTTCAAGGTTTGATAGGATGGGCTGAGAAGAGCCTGGTTGGACTGCAACAGGTTCATAGACACAAAGGGAAGATGGGCCAGGTTTGGATGTAATAGGGTCGGTGGGCATAGATTCAGAAAAACCAGGTTGGGATTTTAATGTTGAGGCATAAGATTTTGAGGTATGTAGACTGTTTTGAAAATAATTTGGTACATAAGGTTGTTCGCAAGGTATAAGAACGTCAAAGTGCCCTGCCATGTCATCACCAGAGAACTTAAGTCTTTTTATTTCCTGAACCTCATCCCCATAACAGGCTAAGAGTTTTCTGTCACGAAAGAGCTCGAACTAATAAGGAAAGACCTCTGCTGCAACCATGAGCTCACAAAAGGTTCCATAGAAGTAAGGCTGTGACATGTCGGCGATGTACTGACGTTTAGTTCTGTAAGGGACTTTATTTATGGTCAAGGTGTAAGGCTTAAGTCTGCGCCAGTTGTTGGACACGTGACGCACAATGTCAGCGCGCACTCGGAGTGTTAGTGAAGCTGTACAGTGGACCAGATAAGATAAAGAGGAGAAAAGGCAAGCCCCGTCCCCAGTGATCTTTATGACATGGTGAGGTACTGCCACACCATTAATATCGAATGTTTCAATAACCATTGTCGTGCAACTGTTCAGAAAAAGTATTAAGATGAATAAAGAAAAATTTAGCTTTGTATTTTAGAAGAAGAAGATGAAGTGAAAAGGTTCAAACCCAAGCAGATGATCTAGAATTGAAGCAAGCAGTAAGTAAAAGAAGCAAATAGTTAACAGAATAAAATACCAATATAAACTCATGTAGTAAGGGAACACCCTACCCAAAGTGGAGTGGCCGGAGTTGTAACTACAGAGTTATGTCAACTGTATCAAGTTTGAACCAGGAGAACTATTAAGAATGTCAGAGTTATGACATGAACAAAGGTAAAAAAATGATGGTATGAAAGGATGTGAGGCAATCGAATACTATGGTAGCAAATAGTGGGGCAAAAGAAAATATTTAAGAAAAAGTAGGTAGTATTCAGAAGCAATAAGCAATGGACAGAACTGAACAAACAGCAAAGCAGTGTTCAGGTCAACTGATAAGAACCGGCCTTCTAGTGAACAGCCAAGACTGCTATCGCTAATTTACAATCAGCCGAAGAATCATAGTATCAAGTTTATTTGTGATCTGTTGTCTAGGTTTAGAAAATATACAACAATCGTCAAGTATTGAGTTTTTTGCTGTTTGGTTTGAAACGTGATTGAAATGTTTTTTTTTTTTTATAAGCACTTATGCAAAGTATAAAGAGTTATAGTGCCGAGCAGAACCAAACTTGATGTAAAATTTTTATTACAGTTCATTTAAGACCTAAAAGAAAGCTTAGCACCAATTTTAGTTGCGATCTGCTTTGTAAGTTCAGAAAAAACGTCCCAGAATTCATCTTAGACCTAAAAGGAAGTTTAGCACCAAATTTTCTTTTAATCTAATGTTTAAGTTCAGAAAATTCGAAAATTAAACGTCGCGTTTTACGCGGTTTGTTCGAGAACCCGATTTAATTTTTTGAAACAGTTTCTCAGAGAGCACCTACAACTCTAGAGAAAGCTACATACCAATTTGCATTCGAATCCGTTCTTTAATCATAATCCGTAGCGAAGCACGGGTACTTTCTGCTAGTTCTTTATAGTGCTGAAATGACCCGAACTTTGTGAAAACTTTTTTCTAGAGTTCATCTAAGACCTAAAAGGAAGCTTGGTACCAAGTTTTGTTGCAATGTGATTTGTAGGTTCACAAAAAATACATAAATTTAAAAGTCGCGTTTTTCACGGTTTGGTCGTGAACCTGATTGAATTTTTTGAAACCGTTTCTTAGCGAGCACCTACTACCCTAGAGGAAGCTACGTACCAAGTTTCATACGAATCCGTTCGGTGGTTTTTAAGATTTCGTGTTTAGTCAGTGAGTGAGTGAGTGAGTGGTATTTGGCTTATATATGTATAGATTTATTTAAAAAACAGCTGTTATTTTACTTCTAGTTGTTTTTTCATGTTTTTGATATTGTTAATTGATTCTATTAGTTATTCTTTTCCTGTCTCTGACCACGTCAGTCTGTGGATAGTTCTTGTGAAGTGTAGTGTTTATGTTTGTCTTGTCTCCGTGTTTAACACCCTGGAGGGACCTTCGTAGATACTGCATTTGGATTGAATCATCCTCACTTCGTGCCTGGGACGTCTATACGCCATCGTCACTGGGGGTGTTAAGATTTCATCTTTTTTTAAATATTTGATTATTATATTGTTTTATTCCTAATAATTGTTCTCTTTTCAGGTTAAAATGTAATTGTAATAGTTAATTAGATTGCATAGTAGTCTCAGCCCATCCGATTCACACTATCATTTTTTGTGCATGCTTAATGTTATTTTAAATTAATAGTGTTTTTCAGGTACCATATATTTATTTTATTTATGATTAGTTAATGTAATCTCATTTCAGTCTGATTTAAATATTAATTTAATTCGGTTTTAACATTTTTTCGTTGATATCGTGACCTTGTCAGCGCCTAATTGGTTATATTAATTTAACCCTCTTAATATTTTTATTTTTTAGCAGAAGTTCATTTTGTTGTACCCCATTCTATGATCTAGGATAATTATTAATATAGATAAGTTTATTAGTTTAAGAACGTAGTTTATAACATGTAGATGTAATTTAGTTTTTAGCACTTGAAAAAGAACGGGTTTTACCAAATCGAAACGTCGTGATTGGTAATTTTCAAATTATGATGGCAAATGTTCAACAACCTTTGTCTTCCTCATCTGATAATCCATCATTAACAAATTTCAAAAATAGTTAGTGACCTTCGACACATAATTAAATTTTCATAGCATTATTATACTTCCTTATCTCTTTAACTTGTACATATCGTAGCAATCCTAATGTAGTAGCAATAATACCATATTAATAATCATTAATATGGTATTATTATTATTATTATTATTATTATTCATATTAATAATCATTTATATGAATTTCATGATTTGTGTCTGTACATATACCATTTTGCTTTAAATTCTTTGCCTGCTATTTGAAGTAATGCGAATTTTTATTTTTTATACATAACGAAATGTATGCCAATTTTATTTATTAAGCTAATATTTTGAAACGTCATTGTTTGTATTATATAACTTTCATTGTTTTATTTGGTCACTTTATATGTTTTCAAGTTTTAATATAAATCACCATAATGCACGCATCTGTCATTTTTTTCTTGTTTCTTACAATTTGTATAGTAAATAGGGTGGCATTTGTGCCATGTTCAATTATCATTGTTCTTCATAATGTATTTAATTTCTTGTTTTCTAATTTTTGTACACACACACACACACACACACACACACACACACACACACACACACACACACACACACACACACACACACACACACACACACACACACACACACACACACACACACACACACACACACACACACACACACACACACACACACACACACACACACACATATATATATATATATATATATATATATATATATATATATATATATATATATTGTAACAGGTCCACCAAATTGATAGGTAAATTAATTAAAATAAATAAATAATAAAACTATTGTATAAAAGGAAAAGAATATATTTAATGTGAAAAAATAAGGAAGGTCGAAATTATGTTAGAGAATTGTCGTGAGAAAGACGCCAGATGTTTAGACGTGGAGACAGAAATAAGTCCCCTCAAACAAAACCCTTTGTTCGAAACAGGATGGGTGGGCTTATTCCTAGAATTATCAAAACATATGGGAATGTCTCAGACATAACAGTAAACAAAGTTGGCGTGGGACAGGACTCGAAGAGTCTACTAGAATGTTCCATAGGCCACGCCCCGGAACTAGCGCAGAAGAGAGACGCAAAAGTCAGTGCCCGAAGGGAACCAATCAAAATGGACCTGTAATTCAAAAAATGCCCGTAGAAAGCAGCACAATACAGGGAGAACAGTACACTATATGGGTTTGCTACCTCGTGGCAAAACCGGAAGGACCGATAGTCTTGAACCCAGATAGGAATAATGCCGGAAGAATGAGTAGGGGTAAAAATTGAGTCCCTTGAGGGAGAGACGCTTCTCACCCAGTCCATCTTAGAAGAGAAGACCAACAACAGGTGTCGGGTTTTCGGCCCCTAGAGACCGCGTGGGCACTTTGTACTAATAAAGTCACATTTAGTAATGTTTTTAAATATATTAACAAAAGTTTAAACCAAAAGTCTTTAAATTGTGCGTGTTAACCAAGTAATTATGTAATTTGAACGTATACTCGCGCTACAGCAAATAATTTGGACTCAGCTACAAATTTATCCAGATAAGTTTCAATGTATAGTTAACTTAAGAAATTTAGGTTAATATAATTTCTTAAAATGAAGTAGGTTAAAATCTTTGAATTACTATTGTTAGACTTTGAGTGAAATGAGTAAAGATTTTAAATTTCAATAACATGTAACAATAAATTACTTTATAAAAAATCAATTATTTTGTTTCATTATACTACGTCATCTCACCGATTTACCGTATATCGACCCTGAGATTGTAAAAAAGAGAATCATGCTCTAAATTAAATTAAATTAAAATAAATCAAAGTTTAGTCACTTTTATCTTTAAATAATAAAAGAAAAATAAATCAATGTGATGCAATAACCTCATCAAGGTAGCACACTATAGATTTTTAATCAAATTAGTTGATCAATTGTTGAAATATAATAATTCAACTTCAATTAATTCTACTGGATTAATTGAAAATATTAAATAAAGGTAACCACTATAAAGAAAAAGGTTACAGAATGGCGCCCAACGTGGGGCGATGTAGTATAAATATTAGATTTTAATCTATTCAAAAAATATTTAAAATAAAGAATAATAATAATTTGTCAACAATTAGCAAAGAATACTGAATTCATGTAATTTTCATTTAGTTTAATCAATTGATTGAGTTAAGTAATTGAAAAGTGTTAGAGGTTAAGCTATATGATACAAATAATGAATTAAATACATTTTAATATATCAGATTTAAACTCAAAATTTAAAAGAAAGAATTATATAAAATAATATCTTGTACTTCATTAAACTTTGCAAAATAATCATGTCAAATATAGACATTGTGGAGGACACACAGGTGGACTCCGACGACTCGGATACCTCTCTGAGTGTCATTAGGGAGGTAAATCTGAACAAAAACAAAACTGATGAAGCTAGGCCAGAATCAAGTAGGGAAGATACATTGTCCAACATAATGGACATGTTGTTAAAAATAAATACAAATGTAGAAACTAAACTAAACAGCATGAGTGAAAGTATGAATACTAAATTAAATAGTATGAGTGAGAATTTTGATAATAAATTTGACAAGATTAATACTGATATGGTAGAGATGAATAGAGAAAACAATCTGAAACTAGATGAGCTTAAGAAAGATATCAATAAGAGAATAGATCAACTTGAAAGTAAGTTAGACAAACAAGTAAAAGTAGATGTTAATAAAGATGGTGAATTAAAGGAGGATAATGTAGTAAATGAAATAAATGAAGTTGAAAATAAAGTTAGTGAAATAAAGGAGGTTAGTGATGTAAATGAAATAAATGAAGTTAATAATGAAGGTAGGAAAGAACCTATCAAAGTAAACAGAGCTGAGGACAGCCTATTGTCCAATAAAATAGAGTTGCTGCTAGGAGTAAATAATGACATAAATACCAAGCTGGAGCAGATTAATGTTAAGCTAGGGGGATCGAGTTGTAAGATGAAAGAAATGAATAATAATAAGATGAACTTAAATGAGGAAGATAATATGAAAGTAGATTTGCTACTAAAAATAACTAATGAAATAAATGCTAAACTTGATGAAATAAATGTAAGGTTAGATGGAAAAAATGTTGAGGTGAGAAAAGTAAATAATGATGTAGTAGATCTAAACAATGAATCTAATATGAAAGTTAATGACCACATAAAAGAAATTGATGATAGGATAGGGAGTACTAAAGACAACTTTGTCAATAAAACTAAAAGAGTAAATGTAGACTTTGATGAGTACATGCTAGATGAATACTTAGAAGCAAATGCAACACTAAAGGAGATAGGCTATGAACTAAGTAACCAAATCAGTAGGCCTAAAATAAATGATGAAATGGAAAACCAGATAGGGTATCTAAACTCAGTGTTAGACAATAAAGTGGAACAAATAAACAAAACCCTAGCACTTGGTAACATTAACTTTGAAAGTGTAGTAGATGACTTCAAATGTCAAGAAAATAAAAAACTAAAAACAATCAGTAATAGGTTAGAAGAATTGAATGAGTTCTTCAAGTTTGAGATGGAGATCATAAATAAATATTGGGGCCTAAACAAACAAAAGGAAGTTGAAAATAATATGATGGGGGGTGAAAACTTTGATGTAGACATGGAGGACTTTGTAAACTATGTGATGAGATACTATAATATCTCATGCTTCTCAAACTTTAAATATAAAAAGAAACAATTTAAACCAGTGCTCTCGGATAACTACATTTGCTCAGAAAACTAAACTATAAACTTAGCTGTTCACTAAAAAATACTTAGAAATAATAATAAATAAACAGCAATTGAAACAATATAACTTTAATGATAGGGGGGTTGTATAAAAATAAATAAAGAAAATGTAGAGATGATATTTAAATAAAAGAATGTTTAAATAGGTCATTTAATAATAAACAAATGGTAGGCCTAATTAAAAAATTTGTGAAAAATAATAATAACCAGAGAGTTGTTAATGAATATGAAAAATATTAAATGATTTAAATGAAACTTTGATAATAATATGTGTTAAATGAATATAACACTAATAATAAAATGATGTTTATATGAGACTTAAATAATGAGAGAATTTCTTTTACAATACTCTGTTATTGTAACTTGTTTATACTTATCTTGAAATGTCTAAATGAATGTAAAACAAATGATAATAGAATACTGATATGATACCAAGCTGATTTAGGAAGATTTTTTAAACTACCCTGTTAATATAACTGGTTTATGTCCATATTTTGAATACAATATTGGTAGAATGTGCCATGTATGTTAGATTAAATGTATCAAGATTTTTAAAACACTTTGTATTTATAAACTATTCATGTTTATAATGAAAACTACTCAGACAACAATATGATATGATTCCAGGATGTGTTTAACTAATATGATTTAAGGAGATTTTTGAAAAGTATTTGTTACAATGACTTGTTTCTGTTTATATAGAAAGTAATCAGATGAATGTAATTCTGATATTGAATAAGATGAGATGATACCTATGTTTGACTAAGATGTAAAGGAGACTCTTTACAATACTTTTTTAATGCAACTTGTGTATGTTGATGTTGAAATAACTCAAGTATGTACATTGTATATGCTATTATAGATGTTTATGATGTTTAATCATCATAAGAATTTTATGAAGGGAGAATAGCCAGTGGTTAATAGCAGTACGATTCGACCATAATTACAACTAGTCACTTTCCAAATTCTAAATTCTTTAACGCCAAGTACTCTATTAATCACACAATGGCACAGTATATCAGTTTCAGGTGTTGGTTAACCTTGACAATAGCGTCTAAAAACTAAAAGCTTACAGTGATCTGTAGCATGGCAAGTCCCCATTTACCAAAGTCATGTTATAGACACCAATAGATTAATAATTTTGAAACATAATATTGTAAAAGTGGATTGAGACATGGTAGATGTGTTATTATAATTTGTTAGTAAACTGTTGTACTGACATTGGTGTAGACAATGAGTGATAGAAACCACAATTTAATATGATTATAATGTAATGAAAATGTTTGATGGTAATAATATTGCAAATAAAATTTCTATTTGTCAATGATGCAAGAATAATAATAGAAATAATAACTTGATATGAATGAAAAATAATAGTAAATATGATTCATTATTAAAATATCAATAATGAACAACCAATAATGAGTTATTTGAAAATTTTCAGACTTAATAATGACAACTAACTTTGCATATATCAATTTGAAATATGAGAAGCAACATTAGTAGATGTATGAATAATTAAAGTTTTGTATACAAGTAATATGTGTGTATACACAAGTAATAATAGACAATATGAAAAATGATTGAACATGAGTATGTTTAAATGTTTGTAAATAATTTTTTACTTCAATTAATTACAGATGTAATTAAAAACAGGCTATTTCTATAATTAACAGCCTGTGATTGAATTATGTTATATGTATTATTTAATGGAAAAGGTAATCAAAGTAGTCATGTGAATAAAAAGACTTTGTACTGAAACAAACATTCAGTGAAACCAGTGAGACTGTTTTGGACATCAGGAACATTGTGAAAGACAGACACGCATGGACATGTGAATGGTGCTGTGCCACAGACGGGGGGGTCCGGAGTGCCACGACACTACCGCGCCAGAGCCATGACGTAGTTGAGCTGTCATCGCAGGGACACGCCGGATGGTGACTCATCCTATTGACGAGGCACGTCCAACCGTCTACACTAGGACAACAGCACATGTTCGAGAACAACAACTTGTACATCAACCAGTTGGCCACATAAGACAATCTTTGTTTTGCTATTTATAGTCCCTCGAGACCCATAGACTTGTGAATCAGATATTCACTGAACTTAATTGTAGTGTTCAAATATTTGAAACCTAAAATGATCATAAGTGCAAACCAGTATAAAACTTTTATGTGGACCGTTTCCAGTTTTATAAAAGTGAGTGACTGTTTTTAAGCTTTTGTCATAATAAGCAATAACTTCTGAAGAAAACCAATACTCTACAAGAACACTTACAATGTTCCAGAACCCTGGCCCATACTTGAACACTATGGTGTTGTAAATGAACTATCCCAAAGTACGTGCAGTGACATCAGACCCACTGGCGTAACAACAACTTGGCAATATGTTCCAAAATAATAAATAAAAAATAAAATATTATGCAAATGTGTATGAAATAAATAATAGTAATTAAGAGATAATATGTAACAAATAAATAACAAAACAAAAGTATAAATGATTTATAAATGATGAAATTTCTAACAATGAAAAAATGACAACTGTATTTATTGATAAAATTTTTATAATATCCAATAATATGTGAGAGATAAGTATTAATTCAAATAATAGTTTAATTATTGGAAAGAATTACAATAATTTTGATAATAAATTATAAAGTAATAAATAATAATAAAAACTTGCATCAATGACAGACTAATGTAATGTATATGTGGTTCATTAGTAAAAAATAATTCAAGCTACTCTTATATAAATGTAAGAGTTGATAACCCATTAATTGAAATTACTAATCATTATGTAAATAACTTGGTAATTAATGGTGTACAACTTTGAGAATTGATCATTTGTTGAATGATAAATAATATGTAAAAAGTTTTAAGGGATCTTTGGTTTATTGATTAATGATAGATGTTAAGATTTGACTAGGGATTGATGATATGTGTGATAATATGATGACATGTTGATGATTGAAAATGTATTTGGAAAATTGTTTGTGATTAATAGCTGACTTGATAATGTAAAGACTTGTTTAATGTATAATGATTGTTGTGAGAATGAAATGGATTGATAATAGGTTACAGCATTAAAAGAAGGTTTAAAGGAATGAAACAGGTTACAGCATTTAATGAAGGGTTAAGGGATTGATAACAGGTTATGGAATTTAAAGACGGCTAAAGAGATGAAAAAGGATTTTAGAATTCAAAGATGATTTAAAGATTGAATACGGATAATGGTATTTAAAAAAGGGTTAAGGGATTGATAACAGGTTATGGAATTTAAAGATGGCTTAAAGGGATGAGGATTTATTTGAGGGATTTAGTAGGGTGTTGATAAAATACATGACTGATGAATTGTTGAGTTAATAAATGATAATTCCTCTAAGAAGTGATGAACTATATGAGATTGTAATTAGTAGTCAGATGATTCTGATAATGATGTTGGAAAAATGATAATTGTAAACAAGTTAAGGATTAATCAATTTTTGAATAATGAATTAATGATTGTTGAGTTGTATTTTATTGATATTGACACATAACCTATGTATTGTATTTGATAATTTCATGCTACAAATCATTGATGGTAATTGGAAACTTATATAATTTTAAATGATGTATAGTAGTTAGTTGATGATATGGAATTTATAAAGTACTACTTTTGACTTATGAATTTTGATTTGTAGATTATTGTTTTTGATTCATGAATATATGTAGATGAATGAATATTTCATTGTTAACCTATGATTGTTGAATCTAACTAACGATTTAAATAATTTGTTAATAAATACTGATCATTTAGTATTTAAAAGGGAATTGTAATTTAGTGAGCTATTAATTTTAACAAATATTTGCATTTAATTTAAGGATATATCAACATTTAAGGTATGAATTTCAAGGTGTAATGTATAGCTTTTGTTTGACAAATTCTAATTTATGATTGATAAAGTTTTTAAGTAACAACTTGTAATGATCAAAAGTATTATAAAATTTTTGTTAACAATTATTTATGATGTAATACTGTTAAAATTTTAATTTATAAATTGTTGAATTATTGATTAACAATTTTGATTTGTTGAATTATTGTCAGATGACTGTAAATCTTAAATAATTGACTTTTGATTGATAATTTTGCAACTTGTTAAACGGTAATGCATTGATTTGCATAGATGATGTAAATAATTTTGTTGAATAAGATTGTTCATTTTAAACTTAATTTCTTACATGAAATTTAATATGTAATTTAATATTGAACTATATGTTAGTTGATAGTTTCATGTCATTCTATGTTAGTTGATAGTCTCATGTCATTCTAGATATAGTAAACGTAAAACTGAAACTTATCTGAAGAACAATCGACAATTTGGCGAATCGTGTTTAAAATCAAGATTTTTTGACTCGTGTTACTCACACATCGCAAAAAATCGGGGGGTACTGTAACAGGTCCACCAAATTGATAGGTAAATTAATTAAAATAAATAAATAATAAAACTATTGTATAAAAGGAAAAGAATATATTTAATGTGAAAAAATAAGGAAGGTCGAAATTATGTTAGAGAATTGTCGTGAGAAAGACGCCAGATGTTTAGACGTGGAGACAGAAATAAGTCCCCTCAAACAAAACCCTTTGTTCGAAACAGGATGGGTGGGCTTATTCCTAGAATTATCAAAACATATGGGAATGTCTCAGACATAACAGTAAACAAAGTTGGCGTGGGACAGGACTCGAAGAGTCTACTAGAATGTTCCATAGGCCACGCCCCGGAACTAGCGCAGAAGAGAGACGCAAAAGTCAGTGCCCGAAGGGAACCAATCAAAATGGACCTGTAATTCAAAAAATGCCCGTAGAAAGCAGCACAATACAGGGAGAACAGTACACTATATGGGTTTGCTACCTCGTGGCAAAACCGGAAGGACCGATAGTCTTGAACCCAGATAGGAATAATGCCGGAAGAATGAGTAGGGGTAAAAATTGAGTCCCTTGAGGGAGAGACGCTTCTCACCCAGTCCATCTTAGAAGAGAAGACCAACAACAGGTGTCGGGTTTTCGGCCCCTAGAGACCGCGTGGGCACTTTGTACTAATAAAGTCACATTTAGTAATGTTTTTAAATATATTAACAAAAGTTTAAACCAAAAGTCTTTAAATTGTGCGTGTTAACCAAGTAATTATGTAATTTGAACGAATACTCGCGCTACAGCAAATAATTTGGACTCAGCTACAAATTTATCCAGATAAGTTTCAATGTATAGTTAACTTAAGAAATTTAGGTTAATATAATTTCTTAAAATGAAGTAGGTTAAAATCTTTGAATTACTATTGTTAGACTTTGAGTGAAATGAGTAAAGATTTTAAATTTCAATAACATGAACAATAAATTACTTTATAAAAAATCAATTATTTTGTTTCATTATACTACGTCATCTCACCGATTTACCGTATATCGACCCTGAGATTGTAAAAAAGAGAATCATGCTCTAAATTAAATTAAATTAAAATAAATCAAAGTTTAGTCACTTTTATCTTTAAATAATAAAAGAAAAATAAATCAATGTGATGCAATAACCTCATCAAGGTAGCACACTATAGATTTTTAATCAAATTAGTTGATCAATTGTTGAAATATAATAATTCAACTTCAATTAATTCTACTGGATTAATTGAAAATATTAAATAAAGGTAACCACTATAAAGAAAAAGGTTACAGAATGGCGCCCAACGTGGGGCGATGTAGTATAAATATTAGATTTTAATCTATTCAAAAAATATTTAAAATAAAGAATAATAATAATTTGTCAACAATTAGCAAAGAATACTGAATTCATGTAATTTTCATTTAGTTTAATCAATTGATTGAGTTAAGTAATTGAAAAGTGTTAGAGGTTAAGCTATATGATACAAATAATGAATTAAATACATTTTAATATATCAGATTTAAACTCAAAATTTAAAAGAAAGAATTATATAAAATAATATCTTGTACTTCATTAAACTTTGCAAAATAATCATGTCAAATATAGACATTGTGGAGGACACACAGGTGGACTCCGACGACTCGGATACCTCTCTGAGTGTCATTAGGGAGGTAAATCTGAACAAAAACAAAACTGATGAAGCTAGGCCAGAATCAAGTAGGGAAGATACATTGTCCAACATAATGGACATGTTGTTAAAAATAAATACAAATGTAGAAACTAAACTAAACAGCATGAGTGAAAGTATGAATACTAAATTAAATAGTATGAGTGAGAATTTTGATAATAAATTTGACAAGATTAATACTGATATGGTAGAGATGAATAGAGAAAACAATCTGAAACTAGATGAGCTTAAGAAAGATATCAATAAGAGAATAGATCAACTTGAAAGTAAGTTAGACAAACAAGTAAAAGTAGATGTTAATAAAGATGGTGAATTAAAGGAGGATAATGTAGTAAATGAAATAAATGAAGTTGAAAATAAAGTTAGTGAAATAAAGGAGGTTAGTGATGTAAATGAAATAAATGAAGTTAATAATGAAGGTAGGAAAGAACCTATCAAAGTAAACAGAGCTGAGGACAGCCTATTGTCCAATAAAATAGAGTTGCTGCTAGGAGTAAATAATGACATAAATACCAAGCTGGAGCAGATTAATGTTAAGCTAGGGGGATCGAGTTGTAAGATGAAAGAAATGAATAATAATAAGATGAACTTAAATGAGGAAGATAATATGAAAGTAGATTTGCTACTAAAAATAACTAGCGAAATAAATGCTAAACTAGATGAAATAAATGTAAGGTTAGATGGAAAAAATGTTGAGGTGAGAAAAGTAAATAATGATGTAATAGATCTAAACAATGAATCTAATATGAAAGTTAATGACCACATAAAAGAAATTGATGATAGGATAGAGAGTACTAAAGACAACTTTGTCAATAAAACTAAAAGAGTAAATGTAGACTTTGATGAGTACATGCTAGATGAATACTTAGAAGCAAATGCAACACTAAAGGAGATAGGCTATGAACTAAGTAACCAAATCAGTAGGCCTAAAATAAATGATGAAATGGAAAACCAGATAGGGTATCTAAACTCAGTGTTAGACAATAAAGTGGAACAAATAAACAAAACCCTAGCACTTGGTAACATTAACTTTGAAAGTGTAGTAGATGACTTCAAATGTCAAGAAAATAAAAAACTAAAAACAATCAGTAATAGGTTAGAAGAATTGAATGAGTTCTTCAAGTTTGAGATGGAGATCATAAATAAATATTGGGGCCTAAACAAACAAAAGGAAGTTGAAAATAATATGATGGGGGGTGAAAACTTTGATGTAGACATGGAGGACTTTGTAAACTATGTGATGAGATACTATAATATCTCATGCTTCTCAAACTTTAAATATAAAAAGAAACAATTTAAACCAGTGCTCTCGGATAACTACATTTGCTCAGAAAACTAAACTATAAACTTAGCTGTTCACTAAAAAATACTTAGAAATAATAATAAATAAACAGCAATTGAAACAATATAACTTTAATGATAGGGGGGTTGTATAAAAATAAATAAAGAAAATGTAGAGATGATATTTAAATAAAAGAATGTTTAAATAGGTCATTTAATAATAAACAAATGGTAGGCCTAATTAAAAAATTTGTGAAAAATAATAATAACCAGAGAGTTGTTAATGAATATGAAAAATATTAAATGATTTAAATGAAACTTTGATAATAATATGTGTTAAATGAATATAACACTAATAATAAAATGATGTTTATATGAGACTTAAATAATGAGAGAATTTCTTTTACAATACTCTGTTATTGTAACTTGTTTATACTTATCTTGAAATGTCTAAATGAATGTAAAACAAATGATAATAGAATACTGATATGATACCAAGCTGATTTAGGAAGATTTTTTAAACTACCCTGTTAATATAACTGGTTTATGTCCATATTTTGAATACAATATTGGTAGAATGTGCCATGTATGTTAGATTAAATGTATCAAGATTTTTAAAACACTTTGTATTTATAAACTATTCATGTTTATAATGAAAACTACTCAGACAACAATATGATATGATTCCAGGATGTGTTTAACTAATATGATTTAAGGAGATTTTTGAAAAGTATTTGTTACAATGACTTGTTTCTGTTTATATAGAAAGTAATCAGATGAATGTAATTCTGATATTGAATAAGATGAGATGATACCTATGTTTGACTAAGATGTAAAGGAGACTCTTTACAATACTTTTTTAATGCAACTTGTGTATGTTGATGTTGAAATAACTCAAGTATGTACATTGTATATGCTATTATAGATGTTTATGATGTTTAATCATCATAAGAATTTTATGAAGGGAGAATAGCCAGTGGTTAATAGCAGTACGATTCGACCATAATTACAACTAGTCACTTTCCAAATTCTAAATTCTTTAACGCCAAGTACTCTATTAATCACACAATGGCACAGTATATCAGTTTCAGGTGTTGGTTAACCTTGACAATAGCGTCTAAAAACTAAAAGCTTACAGTGATCTGTAGCATGGCAAGTCCCCATTTACCAAAGTCATGTTATAGACACCAATAGATTAATAATTTTGAAACATAATATTGTAAAAGTGGATTGAGACATGGTAGATGTGTTATTATAATTTGTTAGTAAACTGTTGTACTGACATTGGTGTAGACAATGAGTGATAGAAACCACAATTTAATATGATTATAATGTAATGAAAATGTTTGATGGTAATAATATTGCAAATAAAATTTCTATTTGTCAATGATGCAAGAATAATAATAGAAATAATAACTTGATATGAATGAAAAATAATAGTAAATATGATTCATTATTAAAATATCAATAATGAACAACCAATAATGAGTTATTTGAAAATTTTCAGACTTAATAATGACAACTAACTTTGCATATATCAATTTGAAATATGAGAAGCAACATTAGTAGATGTATGAATAATTAAAGTTTTGTATACAAGTAATATGTGTGTATACACAAGTAATAATAGACAATATGAAAAATGATTGAACATGAGTATGTTTAAATGTTTGTAAATAATTTTTTACTTCAATTAATTACAGATGTAATTAAAAACAGGCTATTTCTATAATTAACAGCCTGTGATTGAATTATGTTATATGTATTATTTAATGGAAAAGGTAATCAAAGTAGTCATGTGAATAAAAAGACTTTGTACTGAAACAAACATTCAGTGAAACCAGTGAGACTGTTTTGGACATCAGGAACATTGTGAAAGACAGACACGCATGGACATGTGAATGGTGCTGTGCCACAGACGGGGGGGTCCGGAGTGCCACGACACTACCGCGCCAGAGCCATGACGTAGTTGAGCTGTCATCGCAGGGACACGCCGGATGGTGACTCATCCTATTGACGAGGCACGTCCAACCGTCTACACTAGGACAACAGCACATGTTCGAGAACAACAACTTGTACATCAACCAGTTGGCCACATAAGACAATCTTTGTTTTGCTATTTATAGTCCCTCGAGACCCATAGACTTGTGAATCAGATATTCACTGAACTTAATTGTAGTGTTCAAATATTTGAAACCTAAAATGATCATAAGTGCAAACCAGTATAAAACTTTTATGTGGACCGTTTCCAGTTTTATAAAAGTGAGTGACTGTTTTTAAGCTTTTGTCATAATAAGCAATAACTTCTGAAGAAAACCAATACTCTACAAGAACACTTACAATGTTCCAGAACCCTGGCCCATACTTGAACACTATGGTGTTGTAAATGAACTATCCCAAAGTACGTGCAGTGACATCAGACCCACTGGCGTAACAACAACTTGGCAATATGTTCCAAAATAATAAATAAAAAATAAAATATTATGCAAATGTGTATGAAATAAATAATAGTAATTAAGAGATAATATGTAACAAATAAATAACAAAACAAAAGTATAAATGATTTATAAATGATGAAATTTCTAACAATGAAAAAATGACAACTGTATTTATTGATAAAATTTTTATAATATCCAATAATATGTGAGAGATAAGTATTAATTCAAATAATAGTTTAATTATTGGAAAGAATTACAATAATTTTGATAATAAATTATAAAGTAATAAATAATAATAAAAACTTGCATCAATGACAGACTAATGTAATGTATATGTGGTTCATTAGTAAAAAATAATTCAAGCTACTCTTATATAAATGTAAGAGTTGATAACCCATTAATTGAAATTACTAATCATTATGTAAATAACTTGGTAATTAATGGTGTACAACTTTGAGAATTGATCATTTGTTGAATGATAAATAATATGTAAAAAGTTTTAAGGGATCTTTGGTTTATTGATTAATGATAGATGTTAAGATTTGACTAGGGATTGATGATATGTGTGATAATATGATGACATGTTGATGATTGAAAATGTATTTGGAAAATTGTTTGTGATTAATAGCTGACTTGATAATGTAAAGACTTGTTTAATGTATAATGATTGTTGTGAGAATGAAATGGATTGATAATAGGTTACAGCATTAAAAGAAGGTTTAAAGGAATGAAACAGGTTACAGCATTTAATGAAGGGTTAAGGGATTGATAACAGGTTATGGAATTTAAAGACGGCTAAAGAGATGAAAAAGGATTTTAGAATTCAAAGATGATTTAAAGATTGAATACGGATAATGGTATTTAAAGAAGGGTTAAGGGATTGATAACAGGTTATGGAATTTAAAGATGGCTTAAAGGGATGAGGATTTATTTGAGGGATTTAGTAGGGTGTTGATAAAATACATGACTGATGAATTGTTGAGTTAATAAATGATAATTCCTCTAAGAAGTGATGAACTATATGAGATTGTAATTAGTAGTCAGATGATTCTGATAATGATGTTGGAAAAATGATAATTGTAAACAAGTTAAGGATTAATCAATTTTTGAATAATGAATTAATGATTGTTGAGTTGTATTTTATTGATATTGACACATAACCTATGTATTGTATTTGATAATTTCATGCTACAAATCATTGATGGTAATTGGAAACTTATATAATTTTAAATGATGTATAGTAGTTAGTTGATGATATGGAATTTATAAAGTACTACTTTTGACTTATGAATTTTGATTTGTAGATTATTGTTTTTGATTCATGAATATATGTAGATGAATGAATATTTCATTGTTAACCTATGATTGTTGAATCTAACTAACGATTTAAATAATTTGTTAATAAATACTGATCATTTAGTATTTAAAAGGGAATTGTAATTTAGTGAGCTATTAATTTTAACAAATATTTGCATTTAATTTAAGGATATATCAACATTTAAGGTATGAATTTCAAGGTGTAATGTATAGCTTTTGTTTGACAAATTCTAATTTATGATTGATAAAGTTTTTAAGTAACAACTTGTAATGATCAAAAGTATTATAAAATTTTTGTTAACAATTATTTATGATGTAATACTGTTAAAATTTTAATTTATAAATTGTTGAATTATTGATTAACAATTTTGATTTGTTGAATTATTGTCAGATGACTGTAAATCTTAAATAATTGACTTTTGATTGATAATTTTGCAACTTGTTAAACGGTAATGCATTGATTTGCATAGATGATGTAAATAATTTTGTTGAATAAGATTGTTCATTTTAAACTTAATTTCTTACATGAAATTTAATATGTAATTTGATATTGAACTATATGTTAGTTGATAGTTTCATGTCATTCTATGTTAGTTGATAGTCTCATGTCATTCTAGATATAGTAAACGTAAAACTGAAACTTATCTGAAGAACAATTGACAATTTGGCGAATCGTGTTTAAAATCAAGATTTTTTGACTCGTGTTACTCACACATCGCAAAAAATCGGGGGGTACTGTAACAGGTCCACCAAATTGATAGGTAAATTAATTAAAATAAATAAATAATAAAACTATTGTATATAAGGAAAAGAATATATTTAATTTGAAAAAATAAGGAAGGTCGAAATTATGTTAGAGAATTGTCGTGAGAAAGACGCCAGATGTTTAGACGTGGAGACAGAAATAAGTCCCCTCAAACAAAACCCTTTGTTCGAAACAGGATGGGTGGGCTTGTTCCTAGAATTATCAAAACATATGGGAATGTCTCAGACATAACAGTAAACAAAGTTGGCGTGGGACAGGACTCGAAGAGTCTACTAGAATGTTCCATAGGCCACACCCCGGAACTAGCGCAGAAGAGAGACGCAAAAGTCAGTGCCCGAAGGGAACCAATCAAAATGGACCTGTAATTCAAAAAATGCCCGTAGAAAGCAGCACAATACAGGGAGAACAGTACACTATATGGGTTTGCTACCTCGTGGCAAAACCGGAAGGACCGATAGTCTTGAACCCAGATAGGAATAATGCCGGAAGAATGAGTAGGGGTAAAAATTGAGTCCCTTGAGGGAGAGACGCTTCTCACCCAGTCCATCTTAGAAGAGAAGACCAACAACAGGTGTCGGGTTTTCGGCCCCTAGAGACCACGTGGGCACTTTGTACTAATAAAGTCACATTTAGTAATGTTTTTAAATATATTAACAAAAGTTTAAACCAAAAGTCTTTAAATTGTGCGTGTTAACCAAATAATTATGTAATTTGAACGAATACTCGCGCTACAGCAAATAATTTGGACTCAGCTACAAATTTATCCAGATAAGTTTCAATGTATAGTTAACTTAAGAAATTTAGGTTAATATAATTTCTTAAAATGAAGTAGGTTAAAATCTTTGAATTACTATTGTTAGACTTTGAGTGAAATGAGTAAAGATTTTAAATTTCAATAACATGAACAATAAATTACTTTATAAAAAATCAATTATTTTGTTTCATTATACTACGTCATCTCACCGATTTACCGTATATCGACCCTGAGATTGTAAAAAAGAGAATCATGCTCTAAATTAAATTAAATTAAAATAAATCAAAGTTTAGTCACTTTTATCTTTAAATAATAAAAGAAAAATAAATCAATGTGATGCAATAACCTCATCAAGGTAGCACACTATAGATTTTTAATCAAATTAGTTGATCAATTGTTGAAATATAATAATTCAACTTCAATTAATTCTACTGGATTAATTGAAAATATTAAATAAAGGTAACCACTATAAAGAAAAAGGTTACAATATATATATATATATATATATATATATATATATATATATATATATATATATATATATATATATATATATATATATATTTTATGTGTATGAATATCATATTTGTCCATATATAACCATTATTAGCTTAGACGTATTTCTCATTTGCATCATTTCATCATGTTTAAAATTGAATCATTTTCATTTTTAGTTGTATTTAAAATACTGTTCCATTTAAAAATGTAACTGATCTAAATAAATTGTATATGTATCTAATCTATATGTAACGAATCTAAATGTATCGAATCAATATGAGCTCATGGCTACAATACTGCAAGAGTGGGTGAGGCGCTACGAGAGACAGGCGAGCGACAGTGGAGCGCCTGGCAAAAACTAATAAAACTGTCAGCCAAGAAATAGCACAACTGCGACAATGGAGCGCCTGACCTTGAGGCGCTCCACTGTCGTACCCTCGCGGGTCCAATGTGACAAGGGTTCAAACACTAAGGGGTCTTGATATCTATGGTGAGATTGTGTTTAACTTGAGAGCAATCTAATTATAGGTGAGACATATGTTTATTAAAATAAGCATACCTGTTACAGTATTTACATAAGATCCGGGTTCGATTTCCGGGTTTGTTATCAAATGTTACACTTAAAATTATTTTAGAAATAAAAAAGCTTTCAGGTATTGAAATTGTAAATATAAGATATATTAAAATAAGCTGTTATAGTCCGATTCATTGACACGCTTCTAAGTCATAGAAAGGTGTATTGTATAAGACGTAAAATCGTGGATTGGTTGGCGTTTAACGTATTCCTAAGTAACTATTTTTCATCTATTCCAATAAATCATTTCATAGTCCTTTCTATTAAATCAAGGCTAAGCAGGTTGAACCGTACATAATGTAGTCATTTGAACAATAGCTATTAAATAATTTAGATAAAGTAATAAGTTGATAGAACATCTGTTTGTGGTATATATATATATATATATATATATATATATATATATATATATATATATATATATATATATATTCAGTTTTGTAATAAAAAAAATACCTTTAACATATACTGTTATTATAAAATTAATTTAAATAGTATTCAGTCATCATTGAGAAACATCCAATAAATTATTCTCATACCGACCAACAAATCAAATCAAATCAAATCAGTTTTTATTGCAGTAAATACATAAATGCATTGCAAAAGTCAGAATGGTTTTAAAATAACTATAATTTTGTTATCAATCACTCATACAAAATTCACTCATACATACAGATTTAGAAAACATTCACTCTTCCAATTAATTAATCCCACTCCCAGCATCGGTGTCAGCTTACCAACTATATGGTCTCCCAGTTGTTTGACAAAAACTCGTCCACAGCATAAAATGCATGATAGGCTAAAAAGCCTTTAAGACGAGTTTTGAAGGCTTTCGGATTTGTGGCGATTTTCATAGAATTGGGCAGTCTGTTGTAAAGATGAACACCTGCTTCTGAGGGCAAGTGCTCAAACGTTACTGTTCTGTGTCTCCCAGTCCTGTAGTTGTCTCTGCCTCTTGTGTTATATTCGTGAATGTCTCGCCCCTGAGTCAAGGAGCATTTAGAGATGAAAAAAGTTGTTGTTTCGAGAATGTAGAGGCAGGGTAACGTTAAGATCTTCAAATTTTTAAAAATTGGCCTGCAAGAGTCTCTGAAGTTGACTTTTGCGATTATTCGTATTGCCTTTTTCTGTAGCCTGAACAATCTAAGAAATTGATTGTTCGTACAGGATCCCCATAACACTACGCCATAAGCTAAGTGAGGGTATATCAAGCCATAATATGCCATCAACAGGACCTGAATAGGGCAGTATCTGGCTAAAGACCTCAAAACAAATATGCCTGATGTTAATTTAGCGCACACCACGTCAGTATGGACATTCCATGTCAACCCTTGATCCAGGTGTATTCCAAGGAATTTCAACGTGTGAACTTCTTCTAGCATAGTGTCTTCCAACATCACATTGGGGCTCCTTTCTAGGCCACAAGGACGTAAGGAAAAATTTAAAAAGTTTGATTTTGAAGTGTTTGTTTTTAGGTTGAGGCTCTTGAAGTGTTGAATGCATTTATTCAACTCTAAAAATGCTTGTTGTTCTACAAGATCCGGTGACTTGTCTCTAAAAAACAGGGTTGTATCATCTGCATACTGTACGATATTCCCCTGTTGCAGTGATGCCCCAATGTCATTGACATAGACTAAGAACAGGACTGGGCTGAGAATTGATCCCTGAGGGACACCATAACACAGATTGATTAATTTAGAAGAAAGATTGGATATTTGAACTAATTGAGTTCTTTGGCTGACGTATGAACTAAGCCAGTCAAGAGGGACGCCTCGAATACCATGGGATTCCAATCTAGCTAGCAGTACCTTATGATCAACACAGTCAAACGCTTTTGATAAGTCTAGAAAAACACCGAGGGTGGATTCACGACATTCTAATCCCTCCACAACCATATCAATCAGACTCACCACTGCGTCTATAGTTGATTTGCCCTTTCTGAATCCAAATTGGTACTCAGAGAGCTGGTTGTGTTTATTTAAAAAAATTAACATTCTTGTTAGAAAAAGTTTTTCAAATATTTTGCTCAATATTGGCAAAATAGAGACTGGCCGATAGTTACTGATTGAAAAAGGATCTCCTTTTTTATAAATTGGTATTACTTTAGCTGTTTTCAGGAGTGAGGGAAAAACTCCAGTTTGAAAAGACAAATTTACTAAATGTGACAATGGCCTCGAGAGATGCTTGGAGCATTTCTTTATTAGAGCCATTGATATGAAATTTAAATCATTTGATTTTTTGGCTGGGAGCTCATTAATAATTTGAGACACTTCTTCCTCAGAAACAAGACTCAGTACCATTGATGGTGCTGGACTTGGCCTTCGTGAAGGCATGCGTTCAGCCAATGAGAGAAGATGTGCCTTATTGTCTACAACAGCAGCAAAGAAACGATTGAATTCATCAGCCAGACTAGAAGCATCGCTAACTAACCTGCCGCCGATGTTCAGCTTCATCTCTTTTTTATGTTTGCTCTTGTTATTTATAATGCCCCAAGCTGTTTTGGAGACATTATTTGATTTTAAAATTTTATTTGATACCTCATATGCTTTGGCTGCTTGAATTACTTTTCTGTAAATATTTTTATACTGCTTAAAAAATAATTTGAAATGTTCATCGTTCGTTGTTTTGTAAATTTCTGAGAAAAATTTTAGCCGGTCCCTTGAGACCAGGATCCCTTTTGTGATCCATTTGTTTGATCCTTTTTCATTGCCAATTTTAATTGTTTTCATAGGACAACAGCTGTCAATATGAAAAGTCAAACAATCATTAAACATATTGAACTTATCTTCCAAAGACAAGTTGGAATTTAAGAATAACCACTCCTCTTTTGCGAGAGAAGCATTTAAAAGTATTATATTATCGGGCCTTGTGTCTCTTATTTTTTTTGTAATTTTAGGCTCCCTTTTAAAATGAGTATCACTAATGATGGCCTCTTGGCCATAGTGGTCAGATAAGGCTGTGTTGACCACAGATACGGAAACATCAGGAATGTTGGTTATGACATTGTCAATTGTTGTTTGTGTCGAGTTCGTTACTCTCGTTGGCGAGGAGATCGATAATTTAAGGCCAAAAGACCTCAGTAAATCAATAAAACGTTTTGTGGAACGGTTGTTAGTGTTAAGAGAATTTATGTTGAAGTCACCCAATACCATGAAATAATAGTCTTTGTTGGTTAAGTCAGTCAGTAGTGATTCAAATTTTGAGAAGAACAAATCTTCGTTTCCTCCTGGGGACCTATATATGCCAATTATGAAAAATTTTGATTTGTTTGTATGGAGTCGAACACCAGCCACTTCAAAGTGCTTTTCCGTGGCTAGGTTAATCTCCAAAGACTCACACATCAGATTTGACCTTGAAAAAATAGCGACTCCACCTCCTTTAGAGAGTTGTCGGGAAAATGAATGTGATAATTTGAAGTTTGGTAAGTGACATAGGCCAATGTTTGACGTGTTAAAACCATTTTCAGTAATTACAAGAACATCTGTTCGTAATTCTTCACAAACAAGTTGAATTTCATCTAATTTGTTGGTCGCAAATTGTGCATTTTGATGCAAGATTCTAATTTGAGGTTTAGGTTTTGAAAATGGTCGTTGTATATTTATTTTTAATTTAGTCCGTTGCTGTAAAGTGGGGGCCCTAAAAAACAGACATGTTTTGATTGTACGTCAGTCTGTTGGTCTGATGTTATCTTGATGGATGAGGATGGAGGTATCATGGTCGTCTTAGGCTGTGTCAATGAGGATCGGCGAACAGCAGCTGCATAACTCTCGCATCCTGGAGTGATGGCTGAAGTAGTGATGCGTGATGTGGCTAGAGTGGCAGGCGGACGCTGAGGATTCATCAACGCCAATTTTTCGACAATGAGTCTGGCCAGAAGCTTCTTCCCCGACGGACGAAGGTGCAGTCCATGAGACGTGTAGTGGTTTCTGCTTATACCGCTGATGTCCAGCATGCTCACGCCATCGTGTCGTCTGCATATCTCACTCATGTAATTATTGACCAGCCCAACGGTTCGGTGGATGGGGCTGCCAGTCGGGAGGTCATGCCGTGGTGTTAGAGGCATCACAAGTAGATGTCAACGAAATATTTCAAATCTTTGAAGTCTTTGGATAGCGTAAATTATCAAAAGACGTTTATTAGCAAGTGATAATTCAATATGCATAGCGTCAAAATCAAATTAAATTATAAAATATCTTATATTGTCTTCCATTCTCAGAACATTTTTACACCTGCACGTTATTATGATCTACGAAAATAATAGTTCTTATAAAATATAAATATCATATAAAAACAAATAAAGGGGTTTATTTGTTTATTGCATTATGCTCTAGCGGAAGAGAGTTACACCTCCTTAAAGATGATTTTTTACTAGCCACGAATTTACTGTGAGATTCAATATACATTAACGGGAAAATGAGTAGCTTTTACGAAAATACTCATCAAACTTATGTACATAGAGCTTTAATGTAAGCTCTTATTGCAGTCAAGGTAACTAAAATGTTTTAAACAGAAATTAGCAATAAAACTGAAACTAATATAGTTATAGTTAATTGAATCCAACTATAATTTACCTTATTTTGATTTCAGTTATTAGTTCTAGAAGTTGTAGTTATTTCGAAAGCATACTTTTAATTATATAAACTATTAAAATAAAAACAATTGAAAATTTTTAAAATTGTCTTTTTTTTTAGATAATTACGAAACTAATAAATATTCGTAAACTGTTGTCTGAAAACAAATTAATAGTTTTTCCAATTAATATGTATCGTTTAAAAACATTGATGTATCATAAAAACGAAATGAGATATGTTTGTTCAAACCCACACAAACTGTGCGAAAAGTACTCATTTCGAGCTCTTTAAACTGTAATTATTTTTAATGATAGTTGTTTAAAAAAACTAATTTCACTTGAGGTTAAAGTTTATGGAATTCCCTTTGAAATGGGTTCTTAATGGATGAATTATTTTAAAATTCAACGGTATTGTGACTAAAAAATGGTTCGTATGCTAGCGGACTATTTATCGGAGCATGGCATTTTTTTGAAACTGTGGAGCGCTTTGCTTTTATTTGTTACGTATAGATTTTACAGTACAAGTAAACGTCACACAACACAAATTTATTATAATATAAGCACAAAATGCACAAATATTAATGGTGATCGATTTCCGTGAACCAAGCTCACCTTCCTCAGACCAGATAAATTCACAAAAGAATTCAACACGTATTATGCTAATTAAAAAAACTATATAGATTTTCTCAATAAATCGATGATACTGAAAGGAAATATCAAATATATGAGGATATGTACTTAAATCAAAATTTGTGTTACATTTCCCATGGTACAAAATTCGTGACCATGGAAACCATTGTATAAAAAAATCAATTATTTTACTAAAACAAATATTAAAATTTATAAAATAAAGTAATAAGTTGTATAAAATCAATAAATCTCTTTTAAATTAATATTGGTACAGTTACTTCCATGATTATAACTACACTTCATGTTGTTATTTATATGTGCCACCAATGAAGCAGGGACAATTTGTTTTTCAATGTACACTTATAGGGTGATCAACTCAAGGTGGCCACAATTGGCATCTCAAAAAAGTAGTAATTTTACAGCAAACTTTAAATGGGGAACCTTACCTCATTTTTTAATTTTTATTACAATCACGTTGTTAAAATTTTAAATTTCGGTTGCAATTTTCCAATATGGCAGTAAACTTTGAAATTTCTTAAGGGAACTGGTATTTTTTATGATGGAATTAGGTTTTACTAGTGTTTCTATGAATTGTTTACTCTTAGTATTATTTTGATATACTTAACCGTTTCGCCGCTAGGAGCACTGATTGTTCTTGTATTGACATAAACTATTTCTTATTTGAGTTCTTTATGGGAAGATTTTAAATTGTAAATAATTTTTAAAATTTCCATCTATTCCAATAAATCATTTTGTTGGAAAATATGAGAATTTTAAAAATTATTTACAATTAAAATAAACTTCCAAAATGTCTACTTTTTCGATGTTAGTAAAAATCCAAAAATTTAATAAATGTTGA